>LNAC01000312.1:1014538-1111252 GCA_002007465.1 Ailurus styani | reverse complement strand
CCCCCCGCCCCGCCCCGCCGCCCTCAGCCTGCCCGCTCCTCTCGAGCTGTGCATGTAGCCACCGTACTTTGCAAGCCAGATCTGGAAAGAAAAAACAAAATTCAGAGTCCCTTCTCCCGCTCCGACTGATTGATGTGTTTGCGTGGGTGCTGGGATCCCCGGGATTTCTGAAGTTTTGACCTTTTGGGGGTGGCTTGTCTCGGTGCATCTGTTTGCTCACCTCGGTGTGTTTATTATTCGTGCCCATGCGAGGCAGCAGCAGAGGGTGCTTGGGTATTGTACACGGAAAAGATCTCAGTCCCCTCTGCAGGCGGTTCGCGAAGTGCGGCCGCCACGGCTGCCTTTGCCCTGCGGCTGATGTCCTTCCCCGATCATCCACCCTGCCTCCTCCCTCCACGGAGGGATTTCCCCCCCCCCCCACTTACTGTTTGTGTGAGAGAAGTCCCTGGGCTTAAGGGCTCTCATCTCCCATTCATTCCTCTTCTAAAGCTCTGAATTGGCTCAGGCACCTTGGTCACATATGAGGAGGCTTTCTTTTCTTTGCTCTGGGAGTTACATGGTCAAAGATAAAAATACTTACACAAAACACGCATTAATCCTGAGTGATGACAAACACAGTTGGGGATAGAAGTGATTTGTTTCAGGAGGAAACCTACCTCCCTATGAGGTATCTTCCAACGTCTGTGGGTTAGGAAATTTGTTCTAAAATAGATGGTGCTTATGTTGTGTGTGGCTGGAAGACAGCCATAAGTTCAGCTATTGGAGCAACTCTGAAAGTGATACACCCTGATCATCCAGAACCTTGGTTGGAGAGACACACATGCTCTGACTCAGACGTTGGGAGGGGGGCTGACACACCATAGATTCCATGAAACACTTTTTTTTTTTCCCTTAAGGAAACAGTATGGACTGTTTGGGGAAGTGGCATGTTCATTACACAGAGAGATGTTATGGAAACTTCCCTACTCAAGGGGGTGGACTCATCTCTCACCTAATAATAACCTTTTAGTTTGGTAGAGTTGGAATGTACCAGGGTAGAAGAAAATCGTGGGTAGTGTGGGTCTGGGCTATTTAGCTCTCCTGGGGGGAGAAGGGGGAGAGAAGATGATGTTTTTGAAGGGTTTTTCTGTCCACGATGCTCAATTGGGGGGGTTTTCTCCCCTTTTTCATACTTCTAGAGCTGGATTGTAGGGCCAATAGGACATGTTGTGTGTTGGCTCTCTGGAAATACAATCGAACAGACATGGAAATTAAGTTAGACTCGATCAGTTATTTTTGTTTTGCCCTTTGTGAAGTGGGAAGTGTTGGTGATAGGACATCTGAGTGTGCTTACCTTGGGCATTCTTGGCGGGGGTGCTGAAGGTGACAAGCCTCCTGTCCTGCCTCCCCACCCCACCCCTTTAAACCATTGCTGGGGCCAGCACTTATTCACTGATGACAAAACGCAGCATTGAAATGTCACCTCCCCTCATGTTTCCTGTTGGGCAAACGGGGTTCAGAGAACAATTCTAGAGGGCCACTGGGCAAAGGAGCAAAAACAAGCAAACTTAGCTCTTGGATGAGCTGATGGAGGAGTGGGTGCTTCTGTGGTAAGGCTTACCTCCCTTGGATCATAGGGCCCCAGAAAAATGGTCTTGGTTGGTGTGGAGGTCTTTTATCCAACGTGAAAAGTTCATCCTGGAAGAACCCTGAGGTTCTAGCTTCCCTCTGCAGCACTGACTCATTTTTACCCTTTTGAGAGAACTGATCATTTTATTTTCTTGGCTAGTAATTTATCCGTCACCCCTTTCTCCCTGTCTCGTTTTGTCATCTCACATGGATTTCTGGGAATTAATAGGCCACTATTTGAAGTGGTTTGAGCTTCTTGAAGAATCACAGGGTGCAAATCAAGAGCTTGTTCATTAATTGGTACTACTTGCTGTGACTGATTAAAAATCCTACCAAGGAGGAAGGTGGTTTGCCCAATTATGAGTATCATTTCCAGGCAGATGGTGCCTCAGCATTGTGCCGGACTTTCCACCAGGCAAGCCTTGACTGTTACATTTCTAGTGGCTTGCTCCAGGCTCTTCATGGCCAGCCCCCTTTCTACTGGCTGTTTTCTCGCAGAGAGTGAGACACCCCACACAGAGAGAGGGAATGTCATGGCACCTTCCGTAAGGTCGGGAGAGGCAGGAGAGGGCAGGGACTCGATCACGTCACGGTGGTGGGCGATCCTAAGTGTGATAAATATCCCCAACTTCACTTGAACTTATCAGTACAACTTGGTGCTACTTGAGGCACACACAGTTGCATTTGGGGCCATTTTATGATCCTTCTTTGGAATTTCGGAAGTCCCATAGCATGGGAGAAGTAAATGTTGTGATTAATTAAATTCTCGTTAAAACATGAAAAGCAGATTGCACTAGACTAGTATAACATACTGCTTAGAAAACAGAAGACAGGGGTAGGGCCTGTCTGCAGGGGGAATTGCAACACTGAAACTGTATTTTAGAAATCAGTGACAGTTGTGACTTTAAGAGCTCATAATTCAAGGGCTTATCTAAAGTGGCATGCAAATTATACATATACATATTTTTAAAGTAGGCAATTATTTAGCTTGCCTATCTCAGTTCTGAAGTTTAATTTTACAAGTTACAGTTGCAACAAGAAACAACTTGACATGCTGTGGTTATGCAATCATGACAAGAGTGGTTGGATGTACGCTGGGCTAGGATGAACACAGAAATGAGCACCTGACAGCGTCCTCCGTCAGCAGGCATTAAGAAGTTCCTTGACTTTTTTTTTTTTTTTTTTTTTTTTTAATGAAATGTGTTCCTGGAAAATATATTTCCTGGGTTGTAGGCCAGGCACGGAATGTAAAGACTGCCTTCTGTCTCCACTTGTGGAAAAGGGAGGTAGCGCCCCCTGATCGGCAATGGAAACTGACAAGATGGATTGGCCAGGCCGACTAGAAGGCAGGCGGTTTGGGTCATCTTTGCAAGCCCCGCAGTAGCCCGCACATTACCTTGTACTTGGAAGTTACTCAGTGAGTGAGTGAATTGAATTGAATTAACCTAATTAGTTAAGGTCTGTTATGTGTCAAAAAAAACTCCTTGGAAATACATTAGCTACGGACTTCCATTTCAATAAGTCAGTATGATCGCTTATTAAGAGCTCCGTATTCTATCTCGGATAGGATTTCTAATTGTTGAAGAATACTGGACAGGCAAGTAAACACACCAGGCCTAATGTCCCCTGAAATTATTGGAGTTTCTACCTGGGCGGATCTTGATTGGGATTCTATGTAGTATTCATCTTTGACAAATATTTCTTCACTCATGAGTGTTGACTTATGACTGTGGTCTATATCTTTTTAGTCCAAGGGTTTCGGTGAATAATGATGCCTCATATCGATAGTGCGCTCTGTGATTTCCAGAGAACTCTCATGTCCCTCATCTTATTGAACTTTGTGCCGCAGCTCTAGCACCACGGGTGTCCCATGCTGGAATCCCAGAATGTGCCTGGATCTAGGAGTCGGGGAGAGGGGTCTGGGGAGGCTCAGGTGGCCCCAGCTCTTGGTTTATTAGGTTTTCCCAAGGGAGGTAGTAATTGATAGTCCCTGCTACTCCCTCTAAAATCACTTAACATGAGGAGAGTGGAGACTTATCGCGTGCAGGGAGCTCACCAGGGTCCTGGCATCCCGTGGCTGTGTTCCTACATCTGTTCTCTCTCTTCAGGCTTCCTTTAACCTTACTCCTTTGCCAAATGTCCCTTTCACCTTCTAGTCCTTTCTGGAGCTTTAACATGGCTTTCTGTCCTGCAGATTTTCACCCATAGAGCCTCTTGCTTCTTATCCTTCCACCGTACTTTTGCCTGCAGGACTTGGGTAGTTTATGTTTGAATAATCTTGTCCAGTGTTTTAACCTCCTCTCCAGGTCCACTTTCTCCTTGACTCCGCCCACCTCCCTGTTCAAGTATAGCCTTCTGGCTTCTGGGGAGCTGCTTCCTTCTGCCCTCAGGGCCCCTCTACCTTGTCCTACTTTGCCCCACACCTCCCTTATTACTCCCACCCACTTCTCTCCATCAAGCCTTTAGATCTTCTAGCACATACCTGTCTGTGCCTGTTTCACAGGATCATGCTACTTAGCAGATGCATTTATAGCATTCATGAGTTCAAGTCCACATGCTTTGTGCCTTGCAGAAAAATGGGATTAGAGCACCCATGAGTTTAGGGATCTTTTTTGCCTTTGTTTTCAGTTTTGACTTCCCTATATTTTGGATTTTTTAAGATTCTTAAGCCCTGTAGTAATAGCTGAAGTACTTTGCTTCTGCACTTAGCTGTTACATTGTGTGTTGGATAATAAAGGACCATCTCAATGATTATTGTTATTTTTAAAGATTTGGACAATAAATCTTGAAAAGCATTTCAGAGATTTTGGTAATGGCACCATTGAAAGGCTTAGCTCTACACCAAAATCTACTAATGACAGAAGTAGAATGGCTTATTTAATGTCATCTTCATTACCTTATTTTTTTCTCCTTTGGTTAAATAAATATTACTGTAAGTTGAACCAAATTTTTTTCCTCATTTGTTATGGTTTTACTGCTCTCCACGAAGATTTTATAAGCCTCCAGGACACATTTATGCCAAGTAAGAATTCTTTAGCTAATATTATTAGCTTGTTAGCTAATAGGACCTAATATTGTTGGTTTTCCCTGTAAGTTTGTAGCCTAGGTCAGCCCCATCCGTAGGGAGTTAATGGGAGAAAAAGTATTAATGGGGACAACTCCTAGAAAAACATATCCCATTGACTCATTACATACATACTTGGGTTGGTCTTTTTATAAAATTGTACTTCACAAGTAGATGCATCACTAGTTATGCAATATCCTGAGTGCTCCCGGGCTTTTGGAAGAAGGTGCTTTAAAGCAGAGCAGAGCAAATGGTTTTAAGTAAGAATTCCCTTTCTTTGATGGCACTGTGTTTTATTTGAGTGCGATCGATAGGACAGTAGTTCTAGTTTGTTGGTAAACCCCATGTTAGGTAGGACACATTTCCACCTCACTTGTTTTCCCCAGCTGAGCCAGGCAGGGAAGAGGTCATGAGAAGTTTAGTCTTCTCTGGACTTTGGGGATCTTCTTTGTACCAATCATCACAGATGCTCGGGTGTATCATGGCCACTCCTGAAAGCCTCTCCCTGAACCCCAGATTAACAAGGAAGGTCTGTGCATGGTTGTTTACAGCGCAGTGGAACCCCTCCATGGACAGGAAGATTTGTATCCCACGAAGACTGAAAGGCCAGGTGTGGAGGAAGGAGAGCTGCAGCCTGCCAGCCTGTGTTTTGCAGAGAACTTTTCAAAGACACAGATAGTTGATACATGCCAAGGGGTGACTTCAGCAGTTCTATCGGAAAGTTCTGCCAGAAGCAGTTTCCCTAAAATAATTTTGTAACCGTTCTTGCAGTTGAAAGGTTATACGGGAAGAAGCAACATATATCTCATTATATGTCGCAGAAAGATACGATTACTATTTTGATGAAGGAGGTGAGACTCCAGGAACCTCTTTGAGTCCCTTAATATTTGCTGAGAATTCAGATGTCCTGGTTTCTGTGCCAGGAATCCATGGCAGTCTAGACACAGCAACAAAACAAACCTTGTGCTTATCCTGGTGGCCTTCCCACCACCCACCCCAACCCCGCCTGGGGATCTCAGGTCTTGGTTTGGATCCTGTCTCTGACCCTTTTCTTTCTTTCTTTCTTTCTTTCTTTCTTTCTTTCTTTCTTTCTTTCTTTCTTTCTTTCTTTCTTTCTTTCTTTCTCTTCCTTCCTTCTTTCTTTCTTTCTTTTTTAAGATTCTATTTATTTATTGGACAGAGACAGAGTGAGACAGGGAACACATGCAGGGGGAGTGGGAGAGGGAGAAGCAGGCTTCCCGCTGAGCAAGGAGCCTGATGCTGGTCTCCATCCCAGGACCCTGGGATCATGATCTGAGCCACAGGCTGACCCTTTTCCTACCATAAGAGTGGCTCCTCCCTTGCCATCCATGAATGCCTGTAACCCTTACTTGATGTTTGTTTCTTTCACTATTAGTTTTGATTTTCAGTTATGTACTTTTCACCACCCCCCAGCAAATGATAAGGTCTTCCTTCATGCCCCCTGGGGGTATATTATGCTGAGTAAGTGGCTGTTGGTTGGTTGACAGCTGGTCAGGGGTCTGACGCTTAGAATTTTTCTCTGTGAAGACTTTGCTCCGATTCAAAACTCTCTTTAACCAAATGAGAAAGTATCATGTGGGATGAGAAAGGATAATGGGAATTTTAAACTTCCTTTGTTGGCCAAGTTTGAGGCATCTAATCTTTCTTACTCACTCAGATAATTTGTTAAACAAACATTTACTTTTGTTGATGACACTTTGTGTCATCTCCGTGCCTGGCACTGGAGTGATGTTGGAGATACAGATAAAAAGGCCTGGCCCTGCCTTTGTGGGCTTCTCAGGCAAGCAAGTGAACTGACATGCAAACACATGATGGGTGGTGAATGAGGCTGCTTTGGGAGTTGAGGGAAGAAAGAAGGCAGTCTTCTCTAGGGGCCGACCGTGCAGCCTGGTTTCGCCGGAACAGCCCTGGTCTGTGCCTCGTGTTCAACAGGTCTTAATACCACCCCCTTGGCCCTCAGAAGTCTCCCCGTTTGGGCAATAAATTATGTGAATCCCTAAAATGAAGAAGTCCTAGAAGGCTTCACAGGGGAGGAGGTGTTTGGGATGACACTCAAAGCTACACGAGAGTCCTCTGGGGCATTATTTTTATTTTTGAAAATATTGGGGGGCGGCTAACATTGGCTTTCCAAGTTTACTTTTCTCACATTACTGTGGATTCGTGGACTAGTTCACAGACTAGTAGTTGGGGATAAAGGAGTTTATGGACATAGGGAAGATGAAGTAGGGCATTTCAGGCGGAAAACACACGTGGTGATGTCGGTCCTGATGGCTGGAGTTTATAGATGTGACGAAACACAGTGCGAGACGAGGCTGAGGAACCACACAAGGCTTTGTGGTAAACAGTGTGGACTTACTGTGGAAAGTGCAAGCAGCAAGAGGCACTGAAAGATTGTAGGCAGGGGAGAGACATCATTTGTGATAGATAGCTCCTTTCAAGTGTGGGTAAGAGGCCAGAGGGGAACAGAGACTGGAGTCAGAGCAAGGGAACTCTGGTCCTAACTGGGTGAGAGCTGATGGGAACTGAATTAATGCCTGAACATGGAGAAAATGGGCATACAGGAAAGGTATTTAGGAAGCAAGACGTGTGGGACTCGGTGACAAATTGAGGCCGGAGAGCGAAGAAAGGGGTAAAGGATACTTGCAAAATTTTTGGATGGATTATTCTGTCTTTCACTGAGATGAGGAATCCATGCATTGGGAGGAAAGATCATTAACTCAATTTGAAGTTTGTTGAGTTTATATAGGTGCTTATATCGTTTTGATGGAGATAAACTGAAACTCTGGTCTAGATATCAGAAGAGAGACTTGGGACAGAATTACGGGTTTGATCTCAGGGAACATTTCTTAGGGACTTATTTATTCCGTAACCTCCGCGATGAGGTTAGCTCCCTCTTTTCTGTCTTCCAGCTACACCATACACCTTGTCTGCACGTACTTACTACTATCACAGTTGCAAATTTATTTTTGTGATTCTTCAAATACTGATTACCCACCTCCACCCCCCGACTGTAAGATCCATGAGGGTAAGACTCTGTTTTTAATCCTTTTGTATCCCCACGACAGCTACCGCACAGTTGGGGCCTAGCATGTATTTGGTGAGTGAGTGAATGCGTTGAATGAATGAATGAATGAGAATTTTTGTGAACTTGGTAGTTGAAGCTATGTGGTTTGGCATGAGATTGCCCAGGGAGAGTAAGTACAAGAAAACTGAACAGTAAGTTCCAGGCAACACTGACCTTTAGGGCTGTGGATGGAAAAGGACAGTGAAAGAGAACGAACGGTGCAGCCCTCCGAGAGGCAGGAGAACCAGGCCGGGCCTGGTGTCGGGGAGCAGGGTGGGTGGAACACGAATCAGCATGTGGTCAGCATGGTCCAATGAAGAAATAAAATCATATTGAAGAGGGTTTCTCAGAATGTGTAATTCTGTTATTAAATAGAAGTGGAACTATTTACCTTACAGGAGATCTCAAGATACGGGTACTTACCACCGTAATATTATGTTAGCTTGTGCTGCCTGCAAAGTTTGATGTTCTATCACTGGGAGTTTTACATGTTAGGATTCCGAGGTTTGAAATACTTGAGTACCTGCCACCAGATGAGGAACCAGTAACAGTAAAGACACATGAAGCTTTGACACTATGACAAAGGCTGGCTCATTGTCTGATTCTAGAAGCCATGAGTAGCAATGTTATCAAAGCCTTGTCTTATGAAAAAGAGACTCTTACTGCAGGGTATTTTTACATGTTTTCAGTTTCCACTGAGAGACTCAGGGTAGAGGTAGGGGAGACGTAATAAGGTACTGGAACGAAGGAGGGCTTTGAATTCAGCACATTCTATCCTAGTTCTACCACCTTTTGACTCTAGCTTCCTGATCTTGAATAACAATGGTCATAATTAACAATAATAATAATGAAAGCTAACATGTATTGGGTAGCTTACTCTGTGCCTGGGTACTCTACTAAGTATATTACATGAATTGTCTTCTTTAATGCTTACAACAGCCTTATGAGGAATATCCTACCATTACCTCTACTTTATGGATAAGGAAGAACTGAGGCTCAGGGTCTTTAGGACCTTGACCAATGTTTTGTAGCCGTCAAGTGGTGGTGCTAAGACTGGAACCCAAGCTCTCTGACAATAAAGTCAGGCCTTTAATTACCAACCCATGGCCAGTTCTGTTTTCTCCATACTCATCTCCCCTTCCCCTCACCTCCTGGTTCTTTGTGAAGCAAATCACAGACATCATGTCATTTTTTTTTTTTTAAGATTTTATTTATTTATTTATTTCACAGAGGGAGAAAGATCACAAGGAGGCAGAGAGGCAGGCAGAGGGGGGGGGGAAGCAGGCTCCCCGCTGAGCAGGGAGCCCGATGCGGGCCTCGATCCCAGGACCCTGAGATCATGACCTGAGCCGAAAGCAGAGGCTTTAACCCACTGAGCCACCCAGGCGCCCAGACATCATGTCATCTTGTTCGTGCATACTAGATTATATTTCTAAATGATAGGACATTTTTTTCTTTTAATATAACCACACTATCATTATCATGCCTAAAAAAACTTAACAGTAATTCTTTAATATCAGATATCCAATCAGAAAGCAAGTTTTCCTGATCGGTCCATAACTACTTTTAATGATTAATTTGTTACATTCAGGATTCAAACAGTTTTCACTCCTGAAAGATGCATCTGTCCTTATTTACAGACTTCTTTTTTTCTAATTTTCCCTCTTTTGCTTCTTTCCTTGCAGTTTATTTATTGAAGAAACAGGCATTTTTCTGTAGGATTTCCCACATTCCATAGTTTGTAGACGGCATCTTCTCTCTTGGTGTTCTTCACTATTTCTGTTTCTTGCATTTCCTGTAAGCTGGTAGTTTAATCTATCCTGGAAGCTTGGTCAGACAGTTTGGCCAGAGTCCATCATATGAAGTGTTACGTACCTTCTGTGACAACACATTAGGAGGCACATGCGCCTTCTTGTTTCTTCTTTGGCGAGGTTAAGACTGATCAGTGGATTTAGGTGTTGTCAGCTCCACCTCTCTGTTATAAAGTTTCTCCAGGCCCTTCCAAAACCACTGGTGGTCGTTGCTTAGATACAGTGTTTCAGTAAGGCTTGTACAAAGATGATATTCTGCCATCCATCCTGCGTTTGTTAACTGGAGTTTTTCTATCAAGAAGAAATGAACCACATCAGTATAACTTATATAGGAAACTTAATGCTTGGTGTTGTGTTATTCCCTCATCTTAAATAATATTCAGAATAATATGTTGATTTTCTAGCATCTTCCAAAGAAGCCTAAAGAGGTTGGGTTTTTTTTTTTTCTTTTTTTCTTTTTTTCAGGTATTCTGAACTCATGGATTTTCATACAGATTATATGTGTTTCAATCCCTTGCGGTTACTTCTTTCAAAGCTCTAATTATCTTTGGCATGTGGAAGACTCTTTAAATTGGCTTCTGAATCCTTTTGACATGACTGTAGTGCTCTTTGATGGTATTTTTACTTTCTGGTATAACAAGATATTTCACACTTACTTAGTACTTTTTCTACTGCAGATCGTTTTTTAGTGGTGGGTGGTATTTAGAGACCATAGTCCAGGTGTTAGGAGTTCTCATTGTCTTTGAGCTGGTTATTGTTCAATGGACAGAGTTAGGAAAATACACATATGTATGTATATAGGCATGTGTTTGTGTATGTGTGTGTATGTGTGACCTATGTGACATATGTCCTATTTCTACTTGATGTATGCAAACATCTTCATTTCATTTTTCTTAGAAAAAAGGTAGCATATTACAGTTCTGTACCTTGTATTTTGCATTTCACACTATTTTTCAACAATCACTCGGGAGCCATATATAAAGTTTTTCATTGTATTTTACAACTGCAGAGACTCCAGTGTATAAATATACCACACTTTATTCATTTGGATATATGGTTGTTCCCACTCTTTTGCTCTTACATTGTAGTGGGAATGATTGTTTTTGTTGGTGGAGGTTTATTTGTGAATCAAACATAAAGCCTGGACTAAAACATTATTTTTCCTTAACTGAATGGACAGGTGAATGGGCAGTGCTGGCAGTTTTTTTCCCCACTTTATCATTTGTCTTTTGTCCTGATTCTGGTTTTTGTTTTTGTTTTTTTTAATTTTAATTTTTATTGTTTTTTTTTAAAGTTCTTATTTAAGTAATCTACACCCAAGATGGGGCTTGAACTCATGACCCTGAGATTAAGAGTCACATGCTCTTCTGCAGTCAAATGCTCTACCACTGAGCTATACCCCCTCACATGCTCTTCTGAATGAGCCAACCAGGCACCCCAGATTATGGTTTTTTTAAGTAAACTTTTTTTTTTAATGTAGTCAGTTTTATCAGTCTTTCTTTTCTTGCCTCTTGGTTTTGAATCATGATGCAGAAAAAAATTTTCTTCTAGATCATACAGCAGCACCATCCAGTAGAAACTACATATGTAAATTTTTAGTAGCCACATTAAAAAGAGTGAAAAGGAACAGGTGAATTGAATTTAATAGTGAATTTTCTTTAATCTGTCAAAATATCATTTCAATAACTAATCAGCAGTTTTAAATTAATGGGATATTTTACATTCTTTTTCCATGCTCAGTTTTCAAGAACTATTGGGTATTTTATACTATAGCACATTTCAATTCGGTCACTAAATTTTCGTAATAAATACTTGATCTGTATTTAGACTTCATAAAATTTGCTGCTGAAAAAGTAAATTCACATAACCAGGTTGTCCTAAGTGTACCTGAAAGCTTTCCAATAACTGAGTTAAGGATTTTAAAATTTCAATATAAGTTAATGAAAATAAGTTAAAACTGTCGATTTAGTTCCTTGGGTACAATTGACTACATTCCAAGTGCTTAGTAGCCATATGTGGATAATGACTACTCTTTTGGGCAGTTACAGAGAATCACCCATATTTTCTTTTAGTGCTTGTGTGGTTTTATCACTAATGTTTAAATCCGTGATCCATTTGGAATTTATTTTGTCATATGGGGAAATGGATCCAATTTTCTTTTTCCACATGGCTACCTAGATGTCACAAACCACTTATTAAAACTCTCATCTCTTCCCCACTGATTTGAGATGTGCTCCTATCATATATTTAATTTCCATAAGTATTTAATTGACTGTCTTTCTGCATTTTCTATTCTGTTCTCTTCTGTTTTAATTAGAGAGGTGGTATAATATGTTTTAACATTAAAACCACGATGAGCTACCGTTTCATACCTACCAGGCTGGTAAATGTCTGTCAGCATCAAGCACTGGGCAAGGATGTATAGCAGAGGGAATATGCATGTGATTCTGGTGACAGTGAAAAATGGTGTAACTGTTTTGGAAAGAAGTTTGGAATTCCTTGTGAAATGGTCCCCTGATCCTCTCAGTCTTCAGGGTAGCAGAGCAAATTGCAAGCCTGGAGTGGGAGCAGTTTTGTCTCATAACTTCATAGCTTGTCATTCTGATACTATTTTCTTTTTTTAAAAATATAAGTGGGGTTGTGAAGAAGTTTGGGAAGTATAGCCTCAGAAACTCTTACACATCTGTAGGAATGCTTATCGCAAAATACTGAAATAGGCCTATAGGGCTATTAACAGTATATTGAGAAAAGGAATTGATACATGTATAATAAACAGCAGTGAGAATAACCTGCAACAGTGCATATCAGCAGGGATGAATTTCATAAGCATAATGTTGAGTGGAAAAGCAAGATAGAAGAATAATACAGCATTGATTCCATTTATGTAAAATTCTAAAAAATGCTAAACCTAAAGCAACAACATTGTTTAAGGATTGACTTATATATGGGAAGACGATAAAGAAAAGCACAGGAACTAGTAACATAAAATGCAGAACAGTGATTACTTCTGGGGGTGAAGGATAGGGTGTGGTTAGGAATGGCTACACCTGGGATTTCAAAGGTGCTTGTAACGTTCTGTAGGTAGGTATGTAGAGATGTTCACTTTGATTTTACGCATTGAATTGCACATAGGTTATGGGATTATTTTATAGCAAAAGAGAAGGAAAACAACAGCAGAAGTCCAGACCCAGGAATAGGCTCGATTACTCGGAACTCAAGTAATTAAATTTATGCTTGAGAAAGACTTCCATTAAGTATGAAACACTTGGCTTTTTTCATTTCTTATTTAGGGACAATGCCCTCCCCCCCCTTTTTTTTTAAAGACACTTTTTTTTAGTGTCTGGGTCAGGCAGCAAGAAATATGTTGCTGTGTGGTGTACACACACGAGGTGTTACATCACCAAGCAAAACAACACACAGAGTCATAGGTTCTTTGACACTTATATGATTTTTTGGTAACCATTTATGCAAAATATCCTTGTGGCCAATTCTAAACTTTATTCAGAGAGAGGTGATTTTTGAAGAGACAGTATCGGAAATGGGAAACGTTTGGTACACACGTGCTATATGCCAGATGCAGCCTGTCCATGAACTCATTTAGCCTAGATGGTGGTCCTGTGAGAATTACATATGGGCTTTGTGTTACTGATGAATAAACTGATACTCAGAGAGGGTAAGCCACACAGGAAATGACATGATGTCACAAAGTCAGTGGGAATATGTGATGGGGTTTCCATGAAGGTTTTTCTGGCTTAAGAACTTCAGGTGCTAATCTGTCCTTTTGCTCAATGGCAGCCCATCCCAGAAACTTGGTATTTTTACCCTTAAAATTCAGAGAAGAAATCCTTGAATCACTTGTGATGGTTCTTTATAACATTAACGTGAATTTTTCACATCAGTTCAAGTTTGCACTCTTCCCTTCTGTGATGTGTGCTTCAGAGACTTAGTGGCCTTAAAAGATTCGACTGGGCGATGGGACACCTGACATGGTTGGTTTCTGTTTGTTTTCTGATTTGAAGCCTCTCCAAGTTTTCCATTGTTAAGATTAGCCCACCCCCCACCCCACCTCCACCAACCCGCTTTGCAAAACTTGTCTTGACTGTGCCTGGGCAAAACTTTTGTAGCCCATCTTCCTTTCTGGCGTTGAGATTGTACGTATCTATTTCTCCAACCTGTCAAAAAAATTTTTTTTTTTTAATGTGACACAGTAACTCAATTTTTTTTTTTAAAGATTTTATTTATTTATTTCACAGAGGGAGAGAGATCACAAGGAGGCAGAGAGGCAGGCAGAGAGAGAGGGGGAAGCAGGCTCCCCGCTGAGTAGGGAGCCCGATGCGGGCCTCCATCCCAGGACCCTGAGATCATGACCTGAGCCGAAAGCAGAGGCTTTAAACCACTGAGCCACCCAGGCGCCCCAACCTGTCAAAATTTTAAAAACTTTTTTCCCTCTTGTTCTTCAAAGATTACCTTATGTATCCCAAATTGTGATGTCACCAAATGAAACTAATTTCCTGACCTTTTTTTTTCCCCCGCAAAGATTTATTTATTTGAGAAAGAGAGCATGATTGAGAGGGACAGAGGGAGAGAGAATCCTGAGCAGACTCTACGCTGAGTGGGGAGCCCCATGCGGGACTTGATCCCACGACCCCGACATCATGACCTGAGTGCTGAAACTGAGAGGCGCTCAACTGACTGTGCCACCCAGCTGCACCGCCCCCGCCTGCCCCCCGTCTTTTATCTGAGTCTTTATTTGACGTGGTCTGATCAGACCCAGCACTGATAATTATTATGCTTCGAAGTCTGTGTTCAAAATCCCCACATTGCTACATCCCCTTTCTGCTGGTATTTTCATGAGATGGCACAGCCGAACAAGGGGATAAGGTGGGAAGGAGCATTCCGATAAACATTTGGTTGCCGGGGCACCTGGTTTACTCCAGAACTGTGACTTCCCAAAGCGATGCAGACTTTGTGGCAGAGCTACTTGGGATCTCTGTCCAGTAGCACCTTCCTCCTTAGGATCGTGTGCCTTCAGCTTTGGAGCCGACTGAAGCTCCTGGGACTGCTGGGTTTCTTTCTGTGGGGGCTGTTAGACTTGTCTCAAGGAGCGTGTGTGGCAAAAAGCTTTTTTCTACTCAAAATCAGAAGGTCAGTGTAAAGCGAAGATGGTGAATCCTCAGGTCATCTCATGATGAGATGTGTGTGCTGTGGATGTGTGTGTGCGCCTTTCATGCCCAGGAGGATAGTTTTTATAACACCGAAGGTATCTTTATATATCCCTTCTATTTTCATTATATTTGAGTCTCTACCAAGTTTGCTCTAGGTTCTAATGCCAAAAAAATACTTCTTCTTCATGTAATCTCAAATGAGAGTTTGTGCGAAGATTGAAGTTTGAGTGAAGATCAAATCCCTTGTGAGTGTTTTGATTTTTCACTTTTTATTCTAATAGCTAAGACTAACCCACGTTTCAGAGGAACCAGGTAGAATTAAAAAAACTCCCGTGATTAGCAAGAAAGTAACATGAGTATATCCAGAAATGAAATGCATGTGAAATTCATACTTGTTTTCTATTACTTGTTTAGATCTTATAATAATGATTTTGGGGGGCTCTTTAGCATGTCTGGTGTTTTTGTGGTAAGCATCTTTGCTGCAAGCCATTTCACTGCAGACATTTTCGCCAAATAATTAATTGGCCAAAAGGTTATTTTGCTGTAAAAAAAATAAAAATCACACACACACAAAAAGGGACATTCATTAAAAAGTCCNATGTGAAATTCATACTTGTTTTCTATTACTTGTTTAGATCTTATAATAATGATTTTGGGGGGCTCTTTAGCATGTCTGGTGTTTTTGCGGTAAGCATCTTTGCTGCAAGCCATTTCACTGCAGACATTTTCGCCAAATAATTAATTGGCCAAAAGGTTATTTTGCTGTAAAAAAATAAAAATCACACACACACAAAAAGGGACATTTATTAAAAAGTCCATAATGAAACATGAAAAATGAGTGACAAAAGTAAAAAGACTTTATTGTGAAATACAATATGTTTATATACATTTAAGATGTGTAGTATTGATTCATTGGCAAAACTGTGCAAATAACTGACTTTTTGTTTTGGTGGATCATACTTAAGCCCTGTCTTTAGAGTCTTTTCTTCATAGCATTATACTTTTTCTGTTGGTTCGTTGGTTGGTTGGTTGATCTCCTCATTTGATGTCATACTTGTTCTTTTTTGCTAATATTTCTTTCTTCATTCAAAGATGTATCTGTTTCCAAATACTAGAATGTATGCTTGTAAATGAGCTTTTGTTGTATATTGTGGTGAAAACCTACACTGTTGTTTGTTCTTGGCTCTTGTCACTGGTCTGTTGATAGAGGTTCCAAGGTTCCATGAGAAATGTGTGTTCCAAACTCTGTGCTGCTGTCTAGGTGATTGTGAGGGTTAAAATTTATATAATATAAAACGTGATTTTTGCCTCAATGGAGAAATGAAACTAAACTGTCAGCCAGTTGACGAAACCAACAGACTGTCAAACCGCACTGTCAACGAGTTCTGTTGTTGTTTTTTTTAAATCTTACAGAATTGCCTTATGGCCAATTGCTTATGTGGCAAAAATGCTTGCACCAAAGATACTTACAGCCAAGCTACCTAGAACCCTTCTTTGGATCTTAGATGTTGTCCATCACAGAGGTGGGATTAGAGTGAGGGTGAGAGGTTATGTCCTTGGAAGAAAAAGAAGCCCTTGTATTTATGATCTAGTGTTGTGCATTGGAAAATAACATTTATACTAGAATGTGTGGTAGGTTATTTGTTAAGTGGCATAGAGGATCAGAATTCCGAGGGAAATGCAGTTCAGTTCAGTCCGGTTGGCACTGCTTGTCTTTCCATACAGCCTGTAGATAACATTGTAATCTACACAAATGCATTCAGACTGTGTTTCCCTGATTGCTCCTTTAAAGGACTACTGGGGAAGGACCTGAGCTTCACTCTGTTACATTGGGCTTTAGTGAGCCAGCTGCATGCATGTGAAAGAGTAAGGGAAGAGGGTAAGTGGATTTTTTTTTCCCTCCCCACACCATCCTCCTGCCTCCCTTTCCCTATGGAATTGAGTCTTTGATGTGGAACTGTGACTATAATATTTTATATGTCTAAAATGAGTGAGAAAAATTAAATAGGTGCCTAAGTGGCATTTCCCATAATTGAATGAATAAGCAACTACATTTGGTAACATTTAATATGAAAAACTCAGAAAAATCTCTCAGGTGAGATTTTCTTTCTAAGCTAAACTAAACTTTCCCCATGGGTCCCATCCTGTGCTCTGCCGCCTCCCCTTAGCACAGGTTTGTGCACCTATTAAACACATGCGTGCACAGTAGTTCAGAAATCCAGAAATACCATTTTCCTTCTGAAGTAAATAAAATACATTTGTTCGGGTTATTTTGATAGCTCTTACATATCTCTTAACTGCTTAAGCATAATGGCTTTTTTTTTAGGTCAGTAGGGAGGGATGGGGCATTTAAGGAAATGTACCAGGTCTCTAGCAAATCATCCGTGGCTGTTGGGATGTCAGATGAGCATTATGTTTGACATGAGTGTTTATCTTTTTTAATCAGGTATAAAGTCCAAAATAAAAAGTTGCGTATCTTCATTGCACTGATAGTCATGGTAAGGTCATGAGGAAGTCGTGGTGAAGAAGACCCAGGGTCTGGTTTTTGCATTGCATGGACATATGGATTGCAAAGCAGATCTGCTAAAGGGTGTCAGATAGAGAAGGGAGCCGTGACCTTCCGTGGGTTAGAAACCGTCAGGTGATCTGGGAGAAGCCTGAGTTCTCATTTTCCTTTTGTACTAACCTGGCTCTAACCTTATTGCCTGAGATGATCAACACAAGAAAGAGCAGCAGTCGGAAAATTAATAACTCAATGATAATTATACTGAGATTGGGCAGATAAGGATGAGAAAAGTGTCCTAAATAGAAATTGTAGCGATTCAGTATTTCCTTGCTGAGTAGGTAGATGACTCAGTGCCCTTGGTAATACGTTAAAATTGTTCTATCAAAACTGGAAAACGTGTGTTAATATTGTAACACCGCAGTGGGCACTGGTTTATTTTTGTTGGTGGTAGTGTATTTGCAAGTCAAACATAAAGCCTGAACTGAAACATTACTTTTCATTAACTAGACGGACCGCTGAATGAACAGAGGAGGTGAGCAAATTTATTCTGCCACAGCAGCCCTGGGTATGTAGGGTTTATGCTTGTTGGCAAACCCTGCCTCCAAAGGGACTTATATCTCAACAGTGGCACCCATTTTATCAGGGAGAAAACACTGCTCTACTGGATTTTTTTATTGCCTTGATTCTTTTTTCATTCATCGTTTAGTATTTTGACTCCCTTATCAACAAAGGGTTATGATTTGGGTCATTTGCTAGGGCCTGGAGCTTTGCTAAATTGAGCTATAAGTCAAAATGTTTATAATCGAGGAGGAATTTTTATCTGTGTTAGGTATTTGTAAGGAATAAAGGATCCCTGATAAACACTTAGAAACAGGAATAGTCACTGAGCCGCTTAACAGATAGAATGTGAAGGCATATCCCCCCCTGCAGGCTTTCCCATCCTTTGGGGATAGTCTGACCTTTGAAAAAGCTGTTGTAAGCCTCGTCAGGTTTCACCACCTTTTCTCTGGCATCCCAATCTGATGAAGCCTCATGAATAAGAAAAATGGCAAATTAGGGCCCTTTTATTTAGTTCTGACAAAGCTCCATCAGAAAATTTTAGAACAAAGTCTGTGCCTTCATCACACAGCTATTCTCATGGTGACCTAATGGGTTTGGATATCAGCATTCTTTTTGTACTAGACTACCAAGAGTTATTTCAGCCAAGAAAGTGAAATATGGAGAGCTTCTAATATTTCTCTCTCCTATTCAGTCCTTTGGGCTTGTTTGTTTGTTTGGTTGGCTTGGTTTTTTTCATTCTTACTCGATTTTCAAAGAAAGTTTTCTTCAGCATGTTTTGTAGTGTGGCAATGACCTCTGGCCAGCAGTTAGCTGACCTGTTGGCTTGTAGTTTCTGTTCTGTCCAGGTGAGTTTCAGTGGAGGGGCCAGAAATCTGCTCTGTTTTGTGTTTTTCAGTGAGTAGGCTCTTGTGTTGGAATTGATTCTGATCTTCAGCCTTTGTAAAAGGAAATCACTTCACGCTATCGGGGAGGAAGTAAATGAAATGAGGTAGTAATGGAATGCAGGTGGTGTGTGGGATGTGGGCTTTAGATGGTGAGTGGGAGAACCACAAGTGGAGTGTCACATAACCCCCTTCCCCAGTGTCCTACTGGAATACAGGGCTTCCTAATGGATCTTGGCAAAATAAAACAAAAAGAATAAGAAGAAAGTGATCTTCACCAAAGTAACATAACTCTCTTGGTCATGAATTAATAGTTCTTTACAGACCACCAGTTAATAACTCCTTGTGGGGTGAGGTCTTTGGTCCACACGATCTGGCCTTTCTTTATAGCTCACTGTCTACCAAGCACATTGCCTTATTCGTGGCAGGCCTCCACAAATCGTACAGAATTGAATTAAATGTTATGGTGACTCCAGGGGCTCTGGGTATTCATTGTTTCACTTCCCTTCTCTGTGGGTTGCCGAGTAATATCTTACTGTTCTAAGCTATAGTCTCAGTTGGCTTTGCTCTTATTTATGCCCTTTCTCAAGTAGCACTGCAGAGTAGCTACCACAGAAAAGAATCAAAACATTTATATAAATTTGTATAATGTCAGGGAAAGACATATAGCAGAATAGGGAGATAGTATGAAAAATTGGCAAACTTACGAGAAGTAAAAGTGATAGACTATGGAGAAGAAAGGGTAGGGACCATAGGGAATTTATTTTTCCATTATAATAGAAATGAGTCTGTTCTTAAATTTTAAAATAATATCTAATAAATATGCAGCAAGATTCTTCTTTTTAAAGGATTTATTGTGGGGTGCCTGGGTGGCTCAGGTTAAGCATCTGCCTTTGGCTCAGGTCATGATCCTGGGTTCCTGGGATGGAGCCCCGCTTTGGGCTCCTGGCTCAGCTGGGAGTCTGCTTCTCCCTCTGCCCCTCCCCCTCTGCATGCCTCAATATCTCTCTCTCTCTCTCTCTCTCTCTCTCTCTCTCTAAAATACATAAAATCTTAAAAAAAAAAAAGGATTTATTGTTCTGGCAACCAAAAGCAAAGAAAAAGAATTACAATAGATAAAAGATCTGTGATTAGTTTGCTCATCTAGGAAATATGGCTCTGAAAGCAATGTCCTCACAATTATACCTGTGCCTGGATGGGTAAAGATGTTTCAGGAAGTCAGAATTTGTCTTGGGAGGAAGAGTTATGCTGAGACCAAAGATGTTTTTTAGGTGTATATCTTGGACTTCATACTCTAATCATAATTTTTGAACATGTTGAATGATTTTGATCAAATATGTAACAGCACAAAAAATATCTTAGATTCAGCCTTTGGTTTGGTGGGCATTGTTGAAACAGTAATGAAAACCAGTTCATTTCCAGTGTATTTCCATATATTGAAATGAATCACAAATTTCATGTGGATGAAGGTGGCTAATGGTATATGACAGTACTGAGCGAGAACTTGTGGTCAGTTTTCAGATTTTCTTCTAATATATACTGTGGATTAATTTTATGTAATGTAATAAAAGTTAATTTGCCAAAATATATTTTTTCCCCTAAATCTATATATCAATTACAGTTGTTTCTCTCAGGCAATTCTAAAATCTTCTAGAGATAATATAAATGAAATAGTTCTAATTTAGAGAAAATGCCCTATTGAATCTCTGTATTTTATTGCCAATGTTTTTGTTTTGTTTTTTGTTTGTTTTGTTTTTGTTTTCTTTTAGAGAGGGAGAAAAAGGGATGGGGGGAGGGAGAGGGAGAGGGAAACAAAATCTTTAGCAGGCTTTACACTGAGTTGGGGGCTGGATCTCAGGACCCTGAGATCATGACCTGAGCAGAAATCAAGAGTCAGATGCCTAACTGACTGAGCCACCCTGACATGCTGCCAATGTTTTTTGGTTTCAATAAGCATGGAGACTTAAACATGAATGCATGTGGCTTACAGGAAAGTTTATGATCAAATGCCAGAATCAGCGAGGACCTATCTACTTTTTTGGTTTTGGCATTATTAAGCAGGCTTGGAAAACTTGCTGTCTTCTCTAGGCTCTAAAGGGCTATTCTGCAGATGGACTAGGGAATATTACTCCCTATTCATGATTGCAAAATAAGAATATTTATCTATATTTTGCAATAAAGTGTGGCTGCTGGGCAGCTTTTCATGCTACTTTCAAATTAGGGTGTGGTAAGTTCAGTGCTCTCTCTCTCTCTCTCTCTCTCTCTTTTTTTTTTTTTTACATTTTATTTATTTGACAAAGAGAGACACAGCGAGAGAGGGAACATAAGCAGGGGGAGAAGCAGGCTTCCTACTGAGCCGGGAGCCTGATGCGGGGCTCGATCCCAGGACCCCAGGATCATGACCTGAGCCGAAGGCAGACGCTTAACGACTGAGCCCCCCAGGCCCCCCAGTGCTCTCTTCTTAAAACCAACGTAGCTAAAACTTCTTGGTTATATCCATTTCTTTTTAAATACCCCATCCTGAGTTTATTATGAGAGATTACCAGGTTCTCTATGTTATTTCTGTCACAAGCTAAAATTTGTCTTCAGTCCACTAAGCTCGCGTTACTGTTGTAGACCTGGATGTGAGATTTGAAACTTAGGTGATGCTTTTCTGGTGCTCATCACATACCTGACATTAGCTAGAAATGAGTGAATATGTAGAAACTGTTTGATATGGTGGTTTATCATTGAATAAAATTTTAGAGAGAACTGGGATATAGAGGCGTAATTTACCACCTATTCTGTCTCCCTTTGTTGTAGAATACAGATGGCTTTTTAATAGAATGGACTGTGTGACAAAGATGACATCATTGGGTGCTTTTTACATTTCTATGTTTTTAGTTGAGTTATTTTAGTCCCCAATCCCCATTTTTCAATAATCATGCTAGATAAGATTTTCTTAGTTAACAATGAAGCCAGGTTTAAATACCAGTCAAAAGAAGACAGCATTACCGTCCACTGTTAAGTGAAGAGGTTGAACCCCTCGGGATTGTCAGCAAGCCAGCAGTGGGTTTTCTCATGTAAGGAATGTGTGCTTGAAGATAGAAATTATGGACTCAGGATAATGTAAACATGTCTGCCTGCTTGGGAACATCCTGACAGGTGGTGAATGCTTAGGGGAAGCCTCATACAGGATAAACAATGCTTAGGTACTTATTTGTTTCTTAACCAAGCACGTTAATAAAGACGGAGAAAGCAGAACAAAAGTGGCATACGGATCAAACAGATGAAACCAGAAGAGTGTTAAAATCTAGAAAGGCATTCTGTGAGGCTCTGCCTAATTATGTTAAAGGTAGTCTGCAAATCTGGCCCTGAGTTTCCCTGCAGCCCTATGAGAGGAAGAAACATTATCAATGACAAGATTCAGTTATAGGATAAAAATATATCTTTGCTTTGCACAGTGCAACTGTTGCTACTACTCACACAGAGAGAAATTCATATGGAGAGAAAGGGACACGGAGTGATGACAGTTTAACTTTGCTTAGGAAAATCCAGATTTCTTCCTGAGCCTTTTCTAGAGATAATTCTGATTGATTACTGTGGGCGGGGAACAATGTAAGACATTATGTTTATACATCTAGAGGGATTAACTCTTTGAGATGTAGTCATCCTAAAACCGTGAGAGCAAGGGAAAGACATCTAATCTCTGTGGTTTTTTGTTATCTCTTTGGAGAACTTGCGTTACTGAGGTGATCCTGCAGGGTCCCCCATGAGTAGTTTCTTGAATTCTTCAAGCAAAAGAGTAATTGGGGCTTCATGCATGTTTTGATGTGTTTGTATGTACATGTATGATGAAACATGTGGGAGAGTGTCTTAAAACACTAGTATTTGTCATCAGACTCCAGAGGTGAAGCCCATCCTCAAATCCTGATAAAAATTATGCAGTGTCTTTGCAGTCAGTTGTTAAATTTGAACTAAATCACAGAATTAATGATGATCGAAGTGTGGGAGTGAGTAGCTGCTTTGAATCAGGATAGACCTCCTGTATTAACATTTTAACGATGCTAGAGTTGATTTTTTTTCTCAGTTCATAAAAATGTTTGAAACTGCTGAGTATTTCTTGCTTATTTTGATCAGCTGCAGACCTTCGCCGTAAATCTCTGAAGTAGCTATACGGTCAGACCTGAGTGAGTTACCAGGGAAGTAGGTTTCTGAAAAATGCTCAGTAACCCAAGGCACTGAGTTTGTAGACACGGTTGACTCTCTTATCAGTCCTCTGTTTACAGAGAACGCTGTGGGAATCTTGGCGAGCGTTGTAGGGAATGAAGCGAGAGGATGTGTCAGCTTTGCTTTACTCTTACTGCCTTCTCTGCCCTTAAAAAGTATGGCCCGTGTGTGCAAGTACATGTGGTAGAGGCACCTTCAAGTCTCTTTTTCTACCTGGCCTTTGCCAGAGAAGTCAGAAGGAAAGTGAAGGATGGAGGAGTCTCAAAATTAGGGAGGAGGGGTGCTGGGGAGGCCCCTCTCCCCCACGTTTGTGTATTTCCCTGAAAATAAGTCCTCTTATGTATACATTACAATTACTTGCTCCTTCCTTCCAGTAAAGATGGTGGTCGTCGTGTACCTGCTTGGGTGGTTATTGATAATAACATAATACTTATGTATGCACTGAGAAAATTTTGCAATCAGTTACATGACTTGAGAACTGCAAAGTCTACTTTTATCTCTCTTCCTACTCCTACAATGTCACACTGGACCTAGAAGTTAATGTTGTTCAATTAATGCATTTTGAATTAATTTGAGTTTAGAAAAACCCTAGAAAACCATCTTTGGGCTGCTTCTGAAAGAGAAGGCAAACATTATTCAGTGCAATCTTCATTTATCACTGGTCATACCATGGAAATTACTGTGGCTGTAGAGGAGCCCTTCAGATGGAAAAATGGATATTAGAAAGGTAAACCCAGAGAGCCTAACCAAACCACGAATTTGATAGTAAATGTTCCAATTCCATGATCTGTTTTTATTCTATTACATAGAACTAGCTTTATTTAGTATCCTGGATTGACTCGCTTTTTGTTGATATAATTCCTTTGTTAGAATCTGGGAAAACCATTTGTAAGTTTTATGATTTAGAAACTAAAACTGACATTTCTTATTGCTAGTTTATTGCCCCTTTTGGCCACTGTTTTCTTCTTACCCATATAAAGGGAAAGCAAAGCACCTTTGGCTCCATTATATCATTTTTCATTCTTTCAAATCATTTGTTTTGTTAGGTCAGAGGTACATTTGGTGAAGATCAATGCTTTTTAAACAGTGCGCTCGTTGTTGGATTGGCCATAGGTATGGTTTTGTAATCCTGTCTTCTTGGAACATTACTTCTCTAAATTGTAAGACATACATTTCTGTGGTTCTTCCTTAACCCCTCCAACCCAGACATGGCACGGTTCTGGGCATTGGAGATACCCCAGCAGGCATGACCATTGAGTAAAGTTGGGGGGTATGGATCAGAGAAGGGCATGAATGGTGTTCTTTATTATTTAAAGAACACTCCCCAGGAATACAGGAGGCATGATCCCTGCTGTTGGCTTTACTGCTAATTAGCAGTATGACCTTGAAAAACCATGGAGCCTCTTTGGACCTATTTTCCTCATGATTTATGGTTGGGTAATGGTCTAGACAAGTCTTCAAACTTCATTGCACATCAGAATGACCTCGGAAGCTCATTGAAATGACAGTTCATGGACTCTACCAACAGATCATCTGTTGCGGAAGGTCTGGGATGGAGCCCAGGAATTTGCTTTTTTTTTTTTTTTTTTTTTTTTTTTTTTTTTTTTTTGCATGTTCTGTTCTGGTGGACATGGACTGTGGGCCACACTGTCAAAAACATCTGGTGTAGGTCAGTGTTTTCCAAACTGTGGGAGATGACCCATTAATGAGTCATGAAATCAATTTAGTAGATTTTTAAAGCCTCGTAAAAATGAAACAGAAGAGAAGATATCAGAGGCATCTTAGGTGCAAAGGTGAGTAAACGAGAAACCGGCCATCTATATTTTTAAGGGTTTCCTAGAGCAACACCCTACTTCCAGGCGTCTAGAAGACTGTTATGCCTACCTTCTGCTAATTGACCTGAATGTGCATATAGGAGCTGTGGAGTTCATCTTTTTCCAGGAGTATTGATTACTTCAAGAAGATAAATTGACTTGAGATGGATATTTTAATACTGATAGCCACTGCCACTGTCCCAGGATGGAATTGGTGATTCCACCATGGCCGGGGAAGCTTGTTCTCGATATCGTAACATAGAGGAAGAAGAGCCTCTCTGAGTGTTCTCCTCAGGAATATAATAGGAAGCCCTGCTCCCTTCTACTTACTGAAAACAACTTGAGTAACATAAAATAACAGTCCCAGGCCAAAAAGATTGCTAGAGGTAAACTCTTGTCTTCACAGCCACAAAATCATCCTCCTGAAGAGATGATTTATTCAAGGAGATCTAGATGGTTAATCTTGGCAAACTGAACATCTCTATCCCTTTACTAGTATTTGCTCAATAAATATCTTTTGGATGGATGCTCTCAGAAGCCACCACTTTAATTCTAAGATGCTAAATAAGACTTTTCTTTAATGCATTTGATCATTAGCTCCTTGAGGGAGTCATATATTTTAATATTTTTTGCTATCACAGTGAATGATTTAAATTTATGAGAATGTTGGTGAAAAGAGGATAAGATTTTGTGAAAATTAGTCAAAATGTTAAATTAGGAGGCAGTTGGCAGAATTTATTAATAAAATTTATTGTGTAGACTCATATGTGTGTATCCAGATGGGAAAAACTGTCTTCAGAGAAGCTTTGGTTCATTTTGCACTAATTTTAAAGATCTTGACATTGCTTAAAAACAACCAAAAACCAAGAATATCCATCACCAAGCACCTTTTAGACTTTTTTTTTACGTTTGCCTTCAGAATCTAGTTATGATCCTCATAAGAAAACCGGTTTTATTGCTTTAATGGTCACACCTCATTTTTATGAAAAACAGTATTACTCAACATGATTACCTACGTTATTTGGCAAGTTTGGGCTCCGAAGACCTTTCAGGTGCTTCCCAGAATCAGATACACCATCACAGAATGACAACTTACTGTATCTGAGCTATTGAAATGGAAGCGGCTAGAAAGAAGAGCCTCAAACATACTGAAGCAGCCTTCTCCACCATGCTAATGGAAGATGTGCTGTTTTCTAAAGGCGACCACTCCAAAAGCCTGTGCTCTTAAATGTCAAATTTCTGAAACATTTGTGTTTATTTATTTATTTTGTAACTTGTTGTTATTATTTTTTAAAGATTTTTTTTTTGACAGAGAGAAAGTACATGTGGGGGAGGGGCAGAGAGAGGAAAAGGCAGACTCCCCACTGAGCAGGGAGCCCGTGGGGATCCATTCCAGGACCAGAGATCATGATCTGAGCCAAAGGCAGATGCTTAACTGAATGAGCCATCCAGGCACTCTGAAACATTTGTTTTTAAATAAAACTTGGTCATACTTTCTCAATCGTGATTGACAAGTTGTCAGTAAAGGGTCCAGAAAAGAGAGATCAAATCAGGCCAGGTTAACCAGTGACGAGAACCTGAATGGGCCTTATCTGTGATTCCTTCAAGGAATGAAAGGTTCAATGAATGAAAGTCCCCTCTTTTTTTTTTTTTTTTTGGTGAAGGCTGGTATTCCCATTGGTGTATACTCTACCTCTGTGTTTGGGGTTCAGCTGGAAGCATGGTGCTTGACAGCAAGTCATACCTCCGCGAGGCAGGGTATGCTATACCCTAGATGAATTACTGTCAAAGCCCTTTTTGGTGAAGAGAAAAGCTGAATATAAAGAATATGGCCTTTGCTAGCATAAGGAAACACAGTCAAAATTTAGAGCTGCTTCCATAGCGACAATGCTATTTTTCAAGTACAGTAAGAGCCTAGGTACACCCCTCCCCCCAAAGGCATCCATGCGTCAAGGCAGCTCTCAGCGTGGTTATGGAATACTTGTGAAGGCTTTTAATTAAAAATGTTTTTCCTAGGGGCTGCCTGCTTGTTTTACATTACTAACAAAGTGAAAATGTCTACAAATAATAGACTTGAAAAATTAAGACTTTAGATTGCTATCTTGATTAAAACCATTTAAGCAGGGATTTTAAATTTGGGGTTTTTAACGATTATCACAAAAGGAATTCTTGGCATTTATGCATAATCTAATTTTAGATATTGAACTCACAATTTAGAATTATCAAGTAAAAGAAAAACTTCAGTTACCCATGCGACACTTTGAAGTTTGAGATATTTCGTCTGAATGAGGCAACGCCAACCTGCTGGACTCTCCTTTTACCTCTGTCCACAGTCACTGAGGCTCCCACCTCCCACCTCAGAAAGGCGAAGGCGGTGTCTGCTTGAGAAACTCCCGGGAGGATTTGGATAAGAAGATCTGACGAGCTGTGTTGGAATAGGCCAGGCCTGACTGGGGACATTAACGTCGTTGTGTCCCGTGTGTGGGAGTCGGAAGAACCTCAGTTGGTCTTTGTCCCCTTCCCCCCAGTGTCTGTGGTTCAAGAGTCGGTTAAAGGGGTGATGGTCGCCTCAGGATGGGCATCCCAGCCTCATCTAACCACACAGCCTATTCTGAGCCATAGAAGCTGGTGGCTCTTTTGGACCATTTCCCTCTCTGCCCGAAGAGAAGCTAACCCTTACAGAAACTTTTGCTCATGGGCCGTGTCTCCTTTGTGGGTTGGCGTCAGTGAAGACCGGTCCACCAGTGAGATGATTCAGAGAAAAGAGCCTCTGATAAAATTGTCCTTTTTCTGTCATTCTTTAGGAACTGCTGAGCTCAGCTTTCTGAGTTGACTTAGGTTTTATTCTAATGGGCTCGTGTAATGGTGCTCAAAATACTCCTACCAACCTCAGAAATTGTGATCAGGAGATAGTTGAATTTACAGCGTGCCTGTCTTTGCAGATTTTTCTTAGTCTCAAAATCTGCAGGCAGTACATAGGGCTGGGGGTGTATCGCACCGGTGTGCCGAGGCTTAGTGACGGGGTCTGGGGCTATTGTGGTCATAGAGAGAGTCTTAAACTCACCAGCGGTGAGTTTAATCATGCTGTCTCTCTTTCAAGTTCTGTTATTATTGGTTTGGTTATAACAGTATCAGAATGATTTTATAAGAACGACCATATGTTTTGTTATAAAAGTACAGATTCTTTCACAAAATTTTGTTGCATTTATTAATTTTTTAGCCCAGATTTTCTCTGTATAATTAACTGTACCCTGGAGTCTTTCCATAACACACCCATGGGGGTCTCTGTTGTCTGTGCTAGTGAAGGATGGAACTAGTTTTGTGATGAAGAAGGCGGGATGGGGCATCAGACGGCCCTGGATATGCAGACAGCCCAGCACCGGCCCTCAAAGGTTGCAGTTTGGTCTTGGGTTACTTATTTATCCTGTCTGAGCCTACATTTCCTTAGGCTCCTTAAAAAATTAGGGAGGGGGCCGAGCCTGGGTGGCTCAGTGGGTTAAAGCCTCTGCCTTCGGCTCAGGTCATGAGCTCAGGATCCTGGGATTGAGTCCCACATCGGGCTCTTTGCTCAGCAGGGAGCCTGCTTCCTCCTCTCTGCCTCTCTGCCTACTTGTGATCTCTCTCTCTCTTTCTCTCTCTGTCAAATAAATAAATAAATAAATAAATAAATAAATATCTTTAAAAAAAAAACAAACAAACCAGAACTGTTTAAAAAAAATTCGGGAGGAATGTAATGTCTTTCTAAATGGTTTTTGGTGATGATTAAATGAGAAAACACAAAAAACATGGTACCTGACTCATACTTAATTCTCAGTAAATGGTGGCAATTAATTAAATGTTTTTAAACTTTAGTAAATCAGTTTCTTGGGTTGGTATCTGTGGGGGAAATAAACCGTTACCAGTTTGCCAAGCAGAAAGTACTGGATACTTTATGGAATCATAAAAAGTTAGAGCAGTGAAAGATCTTATTTATTCATCCTACAAATATTTGCTGAGCACCTGCTAATGCTGAACTCGTGAGAGGCATCAGTTAAGAACGCAGGCAAATTCCTGCCCTCAAGGAGTGTTCATTCTAGCTGGAGGAGACAAGTCAATAAATAAGAAACACAATAAATAAATGAATTATGTCATTTGTTGGAAAGTGATAAATACCATGGAGAAAGAAAAATAATGGAGTTTAAAGAACATGTAATTTTACATGAATCTAATTGGGAGGGAAATGTTCATTCAAACATTTGAAGGTGACAGTCATGCAAATATTTGGGGGAAAAGCATTCCAAGCAGAGAGCAGCCAGAGCAGAGAGGACAGTGTGGCTGGAGTTGGTGAGTAAAGGGACAATCGGGAGATGAGGGCACAGGGGTCAGGATCTCTAGTGGCTTGGAGGCCACTGTAGGGCTTTGGTTTTGACTAGGACAGGTAAGGTGAAGGGGCAGTTCTGAGCAGAGGGATGACATGAGCTGACTTAGTTTTAATAGGATCACTCTGGTGCTGCTCAACGCAGAGTGGAGATGAAGAGCAGAGATCTTGGGGGCCATCTGTAACCCCTTCGTGTTAGAATAGAACTTGGAATTAGGGTTCAGATCCTGGGTCTGCAGTTGTGCTACTGTGGGCATCAGAGATCCCAACATGAAGGAAATCTTCAAAATATCCTATTATTCTCTGAGAGGTATGATTTAGACTACGAAAGGAGGAAAAAGGCTGATTCATTTATTTTACTAATGTGCCCTGGGGGGAGGATGAAAGCTGAGGCATTTTTTGTGTACCCTAAAATTACTTGTGGGGTGTTTGTCCATATAGCTTTGGGTTTATAGACTGAATACTTTATTTTTTTTTAAAGATTTTATTTATTTATTTGACACAGAGAGAGATCAGATCACAAGTAGGCAAAGAGGCAGGCAGAGAGAGAGGAGGAAGCAGGCTCCCCGCTGAGCAGGGAGCCCGATGCGGGCCTCGATCCCAGGACCCTGAGATCACGACCTGAGCCAAAGGCAGCGGCTTTAACCCACTGAGCCACCCAGGCGCCCAACTGAATACTTTAAGTAAGAGTTGTGATTCCACCAGGTTGGCTGTGACATGTTATTAGACTTAAAATCTCTAGATCTGGTTAGCTCTGAAGTTAGCTGTCAAGGAATTATGGAACCAAAATACCTCAGTGGTGTTTAAAAGGGATGTTTGTGATATTATATCATTTTTACTTAAAGAAAGTAAGCATGGCTAAGCAATCTAATTTTAGACTGTTAGAGGAAAAAATGACTAGTTCGATAGGTTTGCCTTCCCTGTTGGTCCTTCTTTATTTTTAACCTTGGCCAGTACTTGATCCCTTGTCTTTCTGCTTTTGGAGAAGCCCCCTAAATGTACTATTTGGCATAAAAATGTACTTTAATCTTTCTTGTTGCTTATCCTTCAGTTGCTAGAAATAAGTTAATCCCTTAACCCCCAAAGCCAAAAAATAATAATTTTTTTTCAATTCTGGTTTTCCAGGTATTTCTAAACCAATCATTTTTTTTTACATTTTATTTGTAAGTAATCTCTACACCCAAAATGGGGCTCAAACCTATAACCCCAAGATCCAGTCAGTCACATGCTCTACTGAGCCAGCTTTTGTGCCTCCCATTTTTTTTTTTTTTAAATAATGAGACCTGTAATAAAGAGATTCATCAGTGCTCAGAGGACAAGGTTATTGATTAGTTTGGAGGAGAGACAATTATTTGATGTTTGGATCTTCTTGACCTTTCTCCTTCTTTTTTTTCTATTAACTTTGCCTGCATTAGGACCACAGATCTGCCTACCCCTTCTGTAATTGGGCTGATAGAAACGAAAGAGATGGAATTCATGTTTGCCTCTTTCATTTATTAACAGTTTCATGCATTCATTTTTGTTGCATTTCCCCCCAGATCTGCTATCACACTGGATTGATTGCATTCTTGATCGCATGTTGGCCATGAAAATAATAAAATTCCTTTCGTTTTCAAAATAAAACAGTATTTGACACAGGTTGATGTTAGGAAATTTTTATTATGCTTCTGATAATTTTTATTTTATTTTTAATTTTTAGAAAGATTTATTTATTCATTTTAGAGAGTGAGAGGAGGAGAGTGTAGGGGAGAGGGGCAGAGGGACAGAGAAAATCTCCAGCAGACTCCCTGCTGAGCAGGAGGCTGGGGGGAGGTGTCATCAATGTCAGAACCCTGAGATCATGACCTGAGCTGAAATCAAGAGTCAGATGCTTAACCTACTGAGCCATCCAGGTGCCCCTATGCTTCTGATAATTTTTAATATAAAAATGCTTCTCGCTTTCTTCACTCCAGCTTATAAGGAAGCCAAGAAAGCAAATGTGACAGTTTCAGATAAATATGTATTAGGGAGGGAAGAGGTTTCTTTTGTCTCATATTCTCCTGTCTGTTTTTAAACTCCATAGATGGAGTTGCAGATTTAAATAATAAATCATAGTTTGCCTCCCCCATTAGTAAGAAATTCAAGATGATGAGTTAGGATGAGTAGGAAATATTGTGTACAGTAGAGCTGTCTGCAATTTGGGGACAGTTTCTAATTTTAGCTTTGGAATGGTAATTAGTATAGCAAATATCTCTGAATTTGATGATCCTTGTCTTGTGGTGCTTTGTAAAGTACCTGCCCTGTGAATGTGAGGCATTCTAGAAACCCCATGAATTTCTGTTCCTGTGCACGTATGTGTGTGCTTAGTTGTATGGGTGAAAATGTGTAAATACCAACTGTATACAAAAGACTGACCTTGACCTGAGAGGTGTCCGCCAAGTGTCTGGGAGGGAGATCAGGGACACATTCATGGAAGAGGTCTAATAGGATGGCTTTGTTGGCTGATGGATAGGATTTCATTGGGTCAGGACTCCAGGAGAAAGAATATCAGGCAGAAAAAAGAATGAGCAACAGTATAGCAGTAGGACAGTGTGGAATGTTGGCTGTTTCCGTAGCCAGTCATACCCTCCCTGCTCTTACACCTACATTTGCCTTCAAAGCCCGACCTTAGCTTCACCTTGGTATAGGTGCATTCCTGAGGAAGGCTTTGTATGAACGGAAACTGGAATCAGAAACTTTGTATGCTCTGGGTCAAGTTACTTAACACGCTTTACACAGTATCAGGGAGCATTTTCAGGGTCTGGCATAGGCTTCACTCCTGCAAAGTCCCTGTGACTAGAAAGTGTTCCCATTTTCAAGATGGAGGACCTAAGGTACGGATGGCACACAAGAGCACACAGCTGGAAAGCAGCAGTACCGGGACTAGAACAATGGTACTTTGCCTCTAGAAACTATTATCTCAACCACTTGACACACGATGATCTTGCTTGGCTGCAGTTTGTTTATTTATAAAGCCCTGTGATATGAGTTTCAAGACATTGTTCAGCACGCAGTAGTTGCTCAATAATTGGAAGTCATTGCTCTAGTGAGTATTTCCTGTCTCCCCAGTTTGATTGATATGTTTTTCTTCCTGTCTGTACCTCTCTGGTAGCATTCTTGCACTGTGCTATAATTGTTGGTATGTCTCTTTCACACGTTAAATTGTAAGCTTCTTGAGGTCAGGAACGCTTCATCCGGAACCCTTCCCCTAATGGCTTAGTCAATGCTTTTTTGAATGAGTGAATGAATAATGTGTTTTAGCTGTCTAGATGGCCTTGCTGCAGGAAAGTGGCATGTAGAATGCTCCCTGTCCAGGACTTCAAGGCACGCAGTACAGTCCTTATGTATTTACCGGGGACAACAGAGTTGTTCTAAAGATCCAAGCAGATATTGCATATCAGAAATTTAACAGAATGCCTGGTTTTTGATAAATAATAAGCAATTTCTGTTATTATAGAGTGACTACTGAAAGTCAAGTGTTCTGCTCCTTGTTGGAGGTACATAGATAAAGATTCCTCCCTCATGCAGGGACTTCACAGTCTCACGGAAGAGAAGAACTGTCACCGAATGCATTATAATTGTGTGCAATAATATACAACAATAGACACAGTTCAGAGAAATTGTAGGAGAGAAAGTGAAGAGTGGTCATTTTCTTGATGGCGTATAGAGCCAAGTTGGGATTTGAAAAATGAATAAAAGTCCTTAAGGTGGGGCTGGCATAAACCCTCAAACAAATATCAGGATTGTGGACTTAACTGAAGAGGCAATGGGGAGCCATTGAATTTTTCTGAGTAGGAGAGTGACATCAACAGAACTATCCTTTAAGGAAATTAATCTGATTAAAAATACACATACATAAAATATGTGTGAGTTAGTGGGAGAGAAATGAGGAACTCAATATCACATTGACCTGTAGTGGAACCTTCCACATGGGATAGAAGTCCATTCCGCAGTGCCCCTTACAGAGGATCATGAGCTGATGCCTGAACACAGCCAGCACCGGGAAGTTTACTCGGCTCCTGAGCCAGCCCCCTCTTCCCTTCCTTCCTCCACACCCACCCATCCACCCATCCATTTATCCATCATTTCTTGAGTTTTTTATGTGCCACTTTGGGCAAGGTGCTGGGAGTGTCCATTATTGAATAATTTTTATTGTTGGGAAGTTCTTTTTTCCTCAGCCTGAGTCAAAAGCTTCCCTTTTGAGCTTCTCTCCTATTGGTCCTACTTTTGTCATTATTTCTTGTAAAACATACTAAGTGTACTCTTACGTGACTGCTTCTAATCACTTTTAAAACTAAAGCATGGAGCTTTTTCATCATTTCTTCTTTTGGAAAATCGCTTTCCCTTTTAAAAGGTCCTCCTCAGGCAGGATTCATAAAATTGAAGAAGTTTTAGAGCTGAATGGGACTTCAGGAGTCATTTGGAATTCATATCTCAACCGTCATCACTTTACAGGTAGGATCTGAGTCACAAATAAGTTGTGACATGCCTAAGATCACAGAGCTAGTTAGTGACAAAACTAGGGCAAGAACTCAGGTTTGAGGTGTCTGTACTTGCAAGACTAGTGCTTTCTCGAACCTTCTCTCCCGATCCCCCTTCCCAAACATTCTGTGAATTTTCACTGTCTCTCATAAAATGTGGAACCTGCAGTTGAGCGTGGTGTCTCACGTGTTCTGACCTTGGCAGAGAGCTGTAATGAGAGTTAATAAAGGCCAACATTAACAGAGTGTGCCAGGTTCGTGCCAGCCTGATTCCCTGCACCTTCTCATTTGGTCTTTCAGCAGTCTTGGTGGGGTGGGTTTAGCCCTCCAAGTTTCCGGATGTAGGGAAAGCTCACCTGGGGGTGAAATGCTTTCCAGTCCACGGCCATATAGCTAGGAGGTGGAAGTGCTGGAAATCAGACTGAGAGCTGTCTTGACTTCAGAGTCACGGAAGGGCAGTTCTTTATCGTAATTTCTGATTGTAGCTTCATGAAGCTGCTATTAGCTGAAGCATTGTATTCGTCAGCGTGTGTTATATTTACGGTCGTAGTGTTGCTTGGTTTCACTGGTGTCGGGCGGAACAGGGCTCAGAAACGGGGCCGATCACTTGGGGGTGCCTGCTGGCTCCATCCCATGCGGTTGGGTGAGGGGAGCATCCATGCGCCTTGTTGTCAAACAAGATCAGTCTTACCTTGATTGTCAATGTGAGATGAAATGAGACAGTATTTGTGGATGGGCATTGTCAACGGGCAAGTCAATGCTGATCCTCATGTCTTACCATATGGATCAAGGCCTGCCTTGCCCCTGGGCTCCAGCAGACTCACTCCTCTCTGTTCTTCTTCTTGTCTTTTTTTAAAGATTTTATTTATTTATTTGACAGAGAGTGACACACACAGTGAGAGAGGGAACACAAGCAGGGGGAGTGGGAGAAGGAGAAGCAGGCTTCCTGCTGAGCAGAGAGCCTGATGCAGGGCTCGATCCCAGGACTCTGGGATCATGACCTGAGTGGAAGGCAGACGCTTAACGACTGAGCCACCCAGGCGCCCCTCTCTGTTCTTATTTTATTCAGACTCTTCCTACTCCCAGGTATGCCCCCCCCCTCTATTCCTGAAAGTGTTACTCAGCCTGAAAGGCCAAGGTCAGAGGCCAGTTTTGAAAGAAACTTGCCCTACTTCTCTGCCAGGATTCATTTCTCTTGTTAGTGTGCGTCGGTACAACTTTGTTTATAGCGCTGTTCACAGCTCTTGTCTTAGTGGGCCTCCTATTAATGTGTGTTGAGCCCAAACCTCCCCACGCCCCAGGCCTGAGAGTCCCATGAGAACAAGACGGTTCCGTTTTCATCTTTATCAACCTTCTCTTTCCCAAGCCTACAAGAGAGTCCAGTAGCGGTTCAGTGAACTTTCTGATATTGGCCATCCCGCCCAGATTTTTACATACTAGCGGTTTGGCTGGTTTCCCTCCTGGCCTCGTCCCCATCGAGATAACGTGCTGGAAAGGACAGAGACCCAGGGCGGAGCCCGCGAGAGACGGTGGCCCCGTGTGAGGAAGATCTTCCTGAAACTGTCGCCCAGGCATGAATGTCCTCTGGTGTGATCGTTACAGAAGGGTGACTCCTCTGAGTAGTGCTCTCACCCACTTGTCTGTCCATTCAAAACTTGCCAGGATGACTTCAGGAGCCGCTTAATTGGTGGTCTTTCACTTCCCTGTCTCATTTAAGCTGCACCCACCGCCAGAGTGGTCTTGGAGAAAGCCTGTCTGATCACGTTTCTCCACCGTCAGCCCTTCGGCGGCGCGTCCCTGCCCGCGCTGGGCAGGAATCTTCGGAGACCCGCGGACCTCTCGTGCTTGTTCCCCTCACCGGGCTGGGGCTCACTCTGCTCTGCCGTGTTCCGGGCCCACAGGGCTGCTTTCTGTTCTCGCAACATGCCCTGCATCTTCCTGGGTCTACCTCATTTGTAAAAAACCCCAAACCACTCTGACCTGTCTCCTTTCCTTTGCAGGAACTTCTCTTAACTCTCTGTGGCTCCCCAAAGATTTCTCAGAGAGGCTTTGAAGATCAGGTTCTCCTTATGTGTGTGTGTGTGTGTCTCTCTCTCTCTCTCTTTTTAATTTGCTTTCTTTTTTATTTGCTTTCTTTTCTTTTAAGTTCTTTTGTTTTCTCACTTCTCACTAGCAGGCCCTGGGAGGCAGCCGGAGGGAGAGGAGCCCTGGAATAGAGTCAGGACACCTTGGAATCCTCTTCAGCCGGGTGACCTGGGACAAGTTATTTGACCTTTCTTGGCTTCTGCTGCCCATCTGTTAAATGAGGCGGTTGAAATGTATGAATTTGATGTATCCCTCCAGCTCCTGGCATTAGGAAGCTCCACTTCCTAGTATAGTGACCCTCCAGCTCCAAAATATAGTCTGAGCAGCTCTGAATTTAGTTTGAGGAGTGTGCCTCTTGCCTTTCCATCTTTTCAATCATTCCTGCTTAGAAAACTCTGGTTGTCTTTCTTCTCCCTCCCTCCCACGCCCTTTCCCTCAGTCTTAGCTCTTTTGCGGCATGCCCTTCCTAACATTTTTGTAGGTTTGAACCACTCCTGCGCAATGACCCTTTGTCCCCTTGACTCCAGGGCGGCAACAATCAGCAGCTTACCTGAAACAGGATTGTGTTGTCTAGGTTTAAATCTTGGCTCAGCTGTGTGACCTCAGGCAAGATACTTAACCTCTCTGAGTCTCCGTTTCCTTGTCTGAGTCTCCATTTCCTTGTCTGTAAGATGAGGATGAGAACAGATCCCACTTCAGTGGATATTATGAGGTGTTAGTATCTCACTGGCTGAGCACGGTGCCTTACACGTGGTGAACACTCTTCAAATGCCATTATTATTAGTATCTGTGCCTCTTTCCATTCTTCAACCATTGGAACATTTTCCAGCAGACCTACATTGAATTCTTCACCTGTTTCAAATGGTACATCACTGTGCGGGAGACTGTATAAGACTTAACAGGTAAAAAAAATTGCTGCATGAGGAAGCATTTAAAGTCGAGGCATTATAATAATGAATAGCTTTGAGGAGGCAGAAGATAGGAGGCGGGGGGGGGGAGGAGAAGGAATTATTCTTTTTCTAAATGTTGTGAGAGGTGGTCTACCTGGTAATTTACGTTAGAACAGCTTCAGATGGGAGGAGGAAGGAATCTGGTCAGTGTTGGTCATACTTAACCTTGCATCAAAATTAATAAAACGTATCCATATTCCATACTAAATATGACTTCTGTTTAAGAATGGGAGCATTGAGTTGCCTTTGATTGTTGACTTAAATGTTTTATAGTCATCTAAGCAAACATCGACTAACTTTGATAGTTCTGATTTCCTTTTATATTCTGGAACTAATTCTTTCTCCCTTGGGTCACAGATGTTAGTGAGAGCCTATGGGCCACTACCTGTGCCTGTGTCCCTATGCCTGTGGATAAAATGGTCTTGGAGAGGGCAAGCAGCTGGGTCTGAGCTGATCCTGGGCTGTGATCAGGTTGCTTTCCTAAGGACCCAGATGTAGGGGATGATGACATCTTCGCATCATTACTGGGGAAGGGACAAACAAGGGGATCCAGTTAGAAGATGGCCTGGGAGCCGTGGCTGCGGTCACCCAGCATTTTCCCATTACCCTGCTCTCAAGAGTTCCCCTCCTATTTGCTTTTGCCCATTTCGCTCTCTCTGCCGACCAACACATGTGGTCTCAGTGACTCAAGACTACACACACACACACACACACACACACACGGTCATCCATTAATTCATCAAATACGCATTGAGTGCCCACCAAGTGCCAAACACTTCAGTTACATAGATGAGTTCAATACCCATCCGGTCCTCAGGGAGCTCATAGTCCATTCCTTCTCTATTTCTATCACCTCTTGTGAATAGAGCCCTCACGTAGCCAGCATTGGAAAAAATAAATAAATTCTGGGGCAGGAGAGGCACTGGCATCGTCTTGGCTCTCCTGTGGTTAAATGTGGTGCCCACGTCACTTTCCTTAACTCCTATGTTGGTAACTGGTTGTAGGAAAGTTATCTGCACTGGGGAATGACATCATTTTTTTCGTTTTTAAAAAAAATAAAGGCGTCCATGCAAGCCTCCCAGTTCTAAAATCCTGTGATCGCATGACTCCAAATTGACTGAGGAAAGCAGTCAGACGGTTTTTGAGCGCGTTTCCATGGACACTGAGGGTGTTGTCTTGAGGTGTCTGCTTGTTCACATTTGGTGCCATCTGGCGTAAAAGAATTACTGGATTTTGGTCTGAGGGCAACAAAGGTACTTAGAGGGATCTGCTATTCTCATATTCAGCTGAAATGTTCTAGCAGCTTCGCCAACCACCAGGTAGCACTAGGTGTGCCAGATAAAATACAGTATACCAAAAATATGAACAGTATGTTAGCATATCCCTCATGCTATACTTTAGGACATACTAAAAAATTATCTGTTGTTTATCTGAAGGTCAAGTTTAACTGGTGATTTTTTTTCCCCCTAAATCAGGCAATGCTAGGCAGCATCCACCTATAATCTGTGTCCTTGGGTATATTGGTACAGGTGACAAACTTACCGGTCACTTACCAGCGAGCCCTGCCTCGTGTTCCGTTGAATGTTCTCTACTCTGGGCCCCTCCTCACATAAGAGGAGTTGCTGTTTCAGACATAACACATTTTACTGTTTGTAGGACTTTGATTGACGTTTCTCTTTCCCCCACAAAGAATGAAGTGACAAACAACCATTCTATTAAAATGCTTAACGTGTCCATGAATATAATTTAGATCTCAATTAGCCGTCTGCTAACCTATGTTTTGGGAAACATGGGTTTTTTTTTATTATTAAATCATAGTTGATGAAATCTGAATTTACAGTACTTTATGAGTACTTTTTGGCTTTGTTTTTCTTATTTGATAAAATAGCTCTGGAATTTATATGAGGTCAGGACCTGTTAGCTCAAGTACACGCCAGGAGCTAACCCCCAAATACCAGATTTTTCTACAGTTCATCTTTGGTTCTCATTAGCATTGGAATATTTATAACTATACCCATTCATCATTCTTTCTTTTGAGATCTGGTGCCTCTGTGAGGAAGAAGGAAAAATACAGCACCATATCCTTGCAAAATTTATAGGCTTTCGGTAATTTAAGACATTTGCTGAAGAACTAAATGGAGAACATGAGAGATTCTGCAGACTCCTTAAGGTTATTAGGAACTCCTCTGCTTTGCTTTTCCGGTTTTTAGCAAAAGAGAATATGAAATCCTGAATTTGCTATTTTTTATTATTGGGTTTGATATCAAAAGACAAGTCTCAGAATCTTTAAAACAAACAAACACCATAACTCAGTCATGGAATTGTGGCACTGAGGTTTGGGATCAGCGGTACCCAAGTCGGACTGGAGAGGTCCATGCTTTTGACCAGGCAGCCTTTCGGGGCTGTCTCCAGGCAGAGGCAGGTCAGTTATTTTTAGGGCCCTGGATTCCTCTTCACCCTGGGTATTTTTAGGCAGGTATGTTTTTGCTGCAGCCCGAGGCAGCAGTGCATGGTCATCTCTTGGCCTCAGGGGCAGTTCTTCCTCTGCGGTGGGGGCAGGGTGAGGGCTGGGCAGTGTGTGCGTGGTGGTCACCCATGCCCTAGAGTCTTCCTTGCTCTGGTCCAGTACCATAGCTGTGGAAAATCTTTTTCCGTCTTCTCAGGCTGCCAAGGGTGGTGCTCAGAGCTCTCTGCTGGGCTGGCAGAGAGAAGGGTAGGTATGCAGAAGGCTTTCTTTCCCAGGTTCCTCTTTGCCAGGGACTGAGAAAGGTCTGATTTTTTTTTTTTTTAAGATTTTATTTATTTATTTGACAGAGAGAGAGAGAGAGAGAGAGAGAGAGAGCACAAGCAGGAGGAGCGGCAGGCAGAAGGAGAGGGAGAAGCAGGCTCTCCGCAGAGCAGGGAGCCCGATGCGGGGCTCAGTCCCAGGACCCCGGGATCATGACCTGAGCCAGAGGCACACATTTAACCAACTGAGCCACCCGGGTGCCCCTAGAAAGGTCTGGTTTAAAATACGCAGTGCATACGTGGTATCGCTTCTATGCCGATCTTTGTAAAGTGCAGCTTTGGACATACCACTTGCAGACATAGATGCTTCCAGTGGCTCCAGTTATCCACAGGAAGACATATAAAAATCTAAGGATGGCAGTTTGGTGGGGACCAAAGCCCAAGAGGGCTAGGAAGAGGAGAAAATAGAATGTAAAGAGGAGAACCCTGCAGTGGGAAAGGGAGGGGCCCGTGGTGTGGGCGAAAGGGGATGATGGCAGGAGAGAAGTCCTGGGAAGTGGGAAGGGGGCGGGGAGCACGGCCTTAGTGGAAGGAACACTTCTTGTATCGTACCCACTTGGAAAGTAGAGGACGTGGAATAGATGCGGGTAAGTTGGGGGCATTGTTGCTGGGAGGATGGGGTAGTACTCATTTCACGGCCCCTGTCTTCTTTACGATATGGGTAGCGAGCCCACCGAGAGTACAGGGTGAAGCCTGACACTTGAGGACCTGGGAGAGGTCAGCCTGGAGCATTCTCATGGAGAGCATGCACGTGGGAGGGGCAGAGAAGGAGTGGGTGCAAAGTTGAGCACCCATCAGAAATGTCCAGAGATGTCATCACTTGTGCGGGTCGGAGGCAGAGTGGCCTGGAACCCAGCTCTGCCCAAGCCCCAGGAGCCCAGGACCTAGCAACACACTTCCCTGAAGGTCAAAACCTCAATCTGGTCTCGGCCATCCTGCTTCTCCCTCCTGACTCGACAAGTTGTTAGAACGCACACTGCCTCTTCCTCCTCTTTGCCCTTCCTGGGACCCCCATTCTCATCCTCTTCTGACTCCCCCTTAATTGAGCATGGAGCACCTCTCAGTGGCAGGGGTTGGTCTGTGTGCCGGAAGTGTAGCTGGGAACAAGGCAGAAGAGGTCCCCAGTCTCACAGAACATCTGCTTTCAGAGGGGGCCGCAGCCATAACCCAATAAAGAGACAGTTGTCCACAATAATCTCAGATGCTCTCAGGTCAGTAACCGGACGGTGAGGTTGTGTCTCCAGGCTGTGGCATGGGGTGGGGGTGGGGGGTCTGTTGAGAATGTCCCTCTGAGGACTTAACCTTTGAGTTGAGACCTGAAGGGTAAGAAGAAGCCACCCCCAGGAATCTTCAACAGCTGGGGCCTTTTCTGTCCCTGGTGGGGAGGAGGAACTCCGATGAAAGAGGAATCGCGTGGGAGTCGGGTGTTGGGACGGGGTGGGGAATCCTCTTGAAATTTTTGTTCAGAAAATTAAAATGCTAAAATGCTTCACTCTCGTTGTGGAAGGAACCTCTCTCTCTATCTGCCTTCTTCCCTCCCCACATTTCAACAACCGTTCATTTCAGGAAAGAAAATTATCCTGGAAGGACAAAAAAGTGTTTGATCTCGGGATCAGGCCCACTCCAAAATGAACTCAGAAAATTGACCTGAGCCCCTGAATCGAAGCTCTGGGGTCAGTAGCACAAGCAAATAATGAATAAGGAAATCTTTCTCTAGTCAGAAAGTCCCACCCAGGCCTACCCGTGCTCCTGTTTCTCCTCCTATCTTCCCTGCACCTTTGGTTCTTGTCTTAGCTAAGATCCTTGTTTATTTCTCCAGGTGTCACCCCCCGGGAGGGGTGGGGCAGGTAGCTGCAGCTGCGGGGGTGCAGGTGGGCTGGACAGCGGGAGGGGTCAGGTCGTAGGCGTGCTCGCTGGGCGTAGTGCAGAGGAACTGAACGTTTAATCTGCGGCCATAACCCCACTTGATGGACTTTTCCCAGTGGGGAGAAAAAAGGCCAAAGAGGTCACATTCTCAGGGCTCTCAAAAATCAGCTTCCCTCCTCACTCCTGAGGAATGCAGGATCGAACTTAGCTCAATTCCAAACTCTGTGTTGCCCTGGGAGTTCTGAGCAGGTGTCATTCTGAGAAGAAAACGGTCGTTTGCCAGTTATATTTCCCTTTGAGGAATCTGAGAGCTGGAAGGGGTCTTGGTGCTTGTCTGGGTCCCCCAGAGAGGTCCCTCGGTTCTCCTTCCCTGTCAGCTTGGATGACGCGGTTTTGGCAGAGCAGAGTGTCCCCTCCCGCTGTGCTCTCCCTGCAGTGTCTTAGTGTGGTGCTCTCCGATGTGTTTCCTCTTCCCGTGTGCATAGAAAAGGATCAGCTTGGCAAGGCACGGTTTGGTTAATAGACGAGGTTGCTCAAGGCCAGAGGTGACTGGTGGGGGGGCTGGGTTGGGGGGATGCACAGAACAGAGGAGATGCTAGCTTGGCACACTTCGAATCCATTGGTGGCTCCTGGTTAGGAAGCACTGCTGAGAGGCTGGACACCTTTAGTAGATCCTGTGCCCCTTGAGAGGAGGGGCTGTGTTAGGTCATTCCTGAGAAGTTCTTTACAACTGGTAGAGAGCCCATGAATATGGTTGGCTTAAAAGCAACAAGGATATCTCCCTGGGAGATCCCTACACAGAATTCTTTCTAAGCTTCTGGAAAACTAAAGACACATCATTGGGCTGCCTGGAATCACAGCACTTGGGTTTGAGTTCAGTTGAACCACTTGTTGGCTGGTTATCTCTTGAGGCCATGGCTTCCTCATCTGTGCAGTGAGGGTGGTAATATTATCTAGTATGGGACAGAGTCCAGCCCCCACCCCAGAGCTATCTGACTCCAAAGCCCTTGCTCTAAATCCCTCCATCAAAATTCCCCCGTAGAAGCCTTTCGTTAACACAACCACATTTATAAGATACTGGAGAAGTCCCAAGGTTGCATTTTTTTTGTAAAAAAATTTTATGGTTTAGTTCAAATGGATATTGGCCAACAATGCCTAGGTCTGTAAAGCACTTGAGTTCAATCGTTCAACATACATTACTGGGCATTATCTTATGTTTTGGAATTAGAAAGATGGTCCAAATAAAGATGGTATGAAAAGGGAGGCTGAAAAGTGAACCTGATGATTTCTTAAGGTTTTTGTGGTTGTCAACTTAGCAAAAATGAAAATGAAATAAGAATTCAGCTTGGTGGGGCGCCTGGGTGGCTCACTCGTTAAGCGCCAGCCTTTGGCTCACGTCATGATCTCAGGGTCCTGGGATCGAGCCCCGCACTGGGCTTCCTGCTCGGCCGGAAGCCTGCTTCTCCCTCTCCCGTTACCCCTGCTTCTGTCCCCGCTGTCGCTGTCTCTCTCTCTGTCAAATAAATAAATAAATCCTTTAAAAAAAAAAAAGAATTCAGTTTGGTGAAAAATAAATTTCTCTAAATAAACCGAACCCCCAAGAGTTAATATTAGACTTGTTTCTTGCTTCTACTTTTGAGTTCTGATGGGGCTGAGCCTCATGGGATTGAGGAGCCCTTGATCTGGATATTAAAATGGCTGTTTGGTGGTTTGTGCCCACCCAAGGATGTCAAAGGAAAAAAAAAAATGGTTGTTGACCGAGGACGTTAGGAAGTGATACTTGTTTTCTCCACAATAGATATTGATTGCTTTGGTAAAAATTAGCATGCTTGAGACTTGCTTTAAGATTAATAGCACCAGAAAAATGTCAATTTCCTAATTTTCTCTTTTAGTATTAGAGGAACCTGTCTAAATATTTACCTTGAGGAAATCTGATGTTTTTCAAAACTTCTTTGAAAGCAGTTTACTAAGAAGTTGAATGAAAATATTCCAATACACTAAGTTTGGAAAAACATCTCTGATAATTTAAATCTATAGTATGAAAATCAAGTATAACATAGAAAGAGAGGGGAAGGGAAGAATGAGAGAGGAGTGTTTTGTAAGCTTTGTGAAGTGTGTGTCACTTAAAAGCATGTATTAAGTTATGCATGAAGCATTCATATTAAAATAAATTATTCGGAGACCTGATTTACCCATTCCTGATTAAAGGAACCTGGCTGAGAGACCTGCCAGAGTCTCCAATTTCCAAGAAAACCAAGTCCTAGAAAGTCCTTGCATTTCCTTTTGAGTGTTGGTGCCAGAGATAGATCAAAAATACAGGGGTGTGTGTGTGCGTGTGTGTGTGTGAATCTTTTTTTTTTTTTTAAAGATTTTATTTATTTGACAGAGAGAGATCACAAGCAGGCAGAGAGAGAGGAGGAAGCAGGCTCCCTGCCGAGCAGAGAGCCCAATGCGGGGCTTGATCCCAGGACCCTGAGATCATGACCTGAGCCAAAGGCAGAGGCTTTAACCCACTGAGCCACCCAGGCGCCCGGTGTGTGGGAATCTTACCAAGTGCTACCTATAATTTGAACTGAAGTAGTCTATCTGATGTTTTTTTGTAGAACCCAGTGTCCGAGGTAAACTGCAATTCCACCTCCTCCCTTTGGGAAAGTATCAGGGGAGAATTACCTCCTTAAAATTCTAAGTTTTCTGATAAAAGAAAGCTTCATCTTTTGGTTAGTGGAAACTTCCATTCTCAGGAAGCGTATGCATTTTTACCTCAGTACGGCTTCCTCTTGGTTTTGTGATTGAGTTATTTTTAGTGAGTTACCATGTTTCTCCTCATTCCCTATTTGACTATGCTGTATCTTTTACTTCTCTTTCTCCATTAATTAATTCCCACATCTCTTTTCTTAAACCTTTCCTACCCTGAGAGATATTTTAATTTTTTTATGTTTCTCTTAAAAAAAAAAAAAGGAAAACATCTGGTTCGTCTAGAAATCAGATACCAGTTCTGCCTCTAAAATCAGATGCTTGATTCCCCATTTGTATTTTTGTGTCTTACAACTGAGTTTGAATTCATTCACCAGTTTCTTAGTTCTTTTATTCTTACTTGACCTAAATGACCCAACTCCAAAATAAGTAGGCAGTAGCAATGCTGTGTGTTTATTATGTGCGAGTGCTATGCATATTTGTGACTTTATTTAAATCTCACACAACAATCCTCAGATGAGTGGCATCATCTCCATTTTATAGACGAATAGATAATCTTAACTACTGTGTTTACCCTGCCTGGTAACACTGTCTAATAGATGTACAGTTCTGAGTTAATCAGAAATTGATCAGTATGTTTAAAACTGCTATTAAGCCCAAGGTAAGATTAATTTTTTTGACTTGGTTTAGAAGCATGTCCAAAAAATTGACAATAATAAAAGAAATGTGGAGGGCCATTTAGTGGTGGTTCATGTCCAGCAGTTATTGATGTTTATAGGGGGTGGTGTTCATTAGTAATTTTAGGAGTACATGTGAGCAGAATTCTTGCACGCTATTCAATTATGCTGTGGTCAGTGGTTGGGATAGCCCTACAGTTGAGTGCACCCTGGAGTTTCAGTTCAAATAGAACTCGATTCAAATTCTGACTTTTTCCCTACTCTTAGATGAGCTTGCAAGCTATTCAACCCTTCTAGCCTCAGTATATTCGTCTGTAAAATGGGAATACTGTCTCCTATTTCTGTGGTGATTAAAAAGGAAAATGTATGTACATTGCTTAGAGCCTTACACATAACAAATATTCAACAAAATGGTGCTTGTTAATAACAATCGCCATAATCCTAGAATCTCTAAGTTGAGAAGGATCTTGTGGTCAGATAGACTTAGTGCAGGTTTTGGCTCTATCAGCATTCACCTCAGTCAAGTTTTCTCTCCGAGTTTCTGTTTCCTCATCTGCACAATAGAGATAATTTTTAACACAGGGTTATGATAGGGATTATGTGACATCTGTGAAGTGTCTAGCACTGATTGACCCTCATAAATGGTGATGACTCTCTTCCTTTGGCTCACAACCTCTAAGGACAGGGCCGCTCTAGGGAGCTGGAATTATCAGAGCTTTACTTATACCGAACATTAGTTTTCCTGTGATGTTTACCAGTTTGGCTCTGATCCCGTGATCTGAATGAGGAAAGTTATTTTTGTTCACTAGATCATGATTTTGATTATATCTAGAGATCTGGTCAGGACCCTAACCCACTTACTTGATTGTTAAGGTTAAAGTTCCTATTCTTCTACCGTTGATCTTTATCTCTGTTTTCCTGGATACGTTCTGTGCTGAACAAAAATATTTGTGTACATGAGGAAAAAAAGTTCCAAGTCAAAAGACTATGAAAGTGTGTCCGTTTACATTAATCTGTGGATTGGATCACACAGTGTTCTGTGTGGCTGTTGCCAGTGATCCAAATGTCATATTGAGATCATCAACATTTTAAATCATTTAATGCTAAATACGACATTTTAATTTCTTTTATCTCTGCTCCATTCTCTCTCTCTCTAGCTTCATGTGAAGCCCTGTAGTTTAAGTCTGTAATAACGATAGTAATACGCTGTTACTGAAATATGAAATGTGAATATGAAAACAAAGCACCTAGATAATTTTACTGCGCATTTTCCTGAAGGGAGTTTCCCTGCTTGCACAATCTTCCCTGAGGTTTAGGTGCAAAATCCCTTAATCATATACTTAGCATTTCTACTCCTTACGTGCAAATTTACTTTATTTCTGTGGGCCGTTCCAGTTCACCCTGCATAAAGAGCTCTAGGTGAGATTATTATATGTAATGTAAGATCTTACCTAACCTGCTTTTCAGTGTTTTGGAGCTAGGAGTGCAGTAGTTGTGATGTGAAGAGTTATCAGGTTCTAAAATCCAAAATTCTGTTTGCCACTGGCTGCCAGATTTAATATTCCACCAGCTACCAAGTCTATAAATTGGACATTGTCTTTCCTCTCTTCTCTCTCAGAGTGACAGCGACAGTTGTCATGGACACAGGGGCCATGTGGTGGGCTCCTGGGGCCCTCAAAGCAAAATGTCCTTTATCAACACTCCACCTGTACAAGATGGTTTGCTTACTTGGTGTATTTAAGGGGCACTGGGAAAAGTCTTCATCTCAGGTTATTCTGCCTGCTGATTACACCAACAGGTGATTTATTCCTCTGGGGTCTACATCTCCCCTCCCCAACACCCATGTTTTTTTGGTACTTGATGATTCCATCACTTCCTTTTACCTTGTTCCCATTTTCTAGAGCTGCAGAAGGGATAGCAGGGCAAGGTGGGTTCCACTGGCCTGGAGTCCCTGAAATGGGGGTATCAGGCATGGAAGTCCATGCAAAGCCTGAAGTTCCACTGTGTTAAGAGCCTTCTGTTCTGCCTGGGCCGGAGGTGAGAAGGCCCAGTCCTAAGGCTGAGGAGGGATGTGGGCAGCATTTTCCATGGTGATCGGAAGCAAACCACAGCCTTTTAGAATGAGTTGGTTATTAAACGTTCTTTCAGTGAAAAAAATTCTTGCTTTGGGGTGGGTGCAGGGGGGAGTATAGCTTCCTGAAATGCCTTTCGTCCCCATTCGTTTGATCTGTATGTCCTGAGAGGGCTCTGCCTCCCAAGGACAGTCTTTTTTTTTTTTTTTTTTAAGATTTTATTTATTTATTTGACAGAGAGATCACAAGTAGGCAGAGAGGCAGGCAGAGAGAGAGGAGGAAGCAGGCTCCCCGCTGAGCAGGGAGCCTGATGCGGGCCTCGATCCCAGGACCCTGAGATCATGACCTGAGCCGAAGGCCGAGGCTTTAACCCACTGAGCCACCCAGGCGCCCCCAAGGACAGTCTTGAAAAGAGCTCCCAGGGCCTAATTATCACAGTCTCTGCAAAGGAGGACTTGGAACCTTCTACCTTGGTCCATTGGTCCTCTCCTTCATCTACTCAAAACAGACTGGGTTTCAAGGGGCCTCCTTACTAGCTGTGAGACTGGGGGAAGTCATGTTACTTTTGAACCTGATTTCCTTATGTACAAGGGAATATACCATTTGTGTCCTTCCCGTCCACCTCGAAAGGCTGTTGTCAGGAACATGAGGAAAGTGTTTCGTCCCAGCATTCAATAAACACAGGATAAACACCATGCAGGCCTTTGCGTCGAGTACCAGGCGTCACACGGTCCCCCACGCAGGGAGATGAAGAGAGTGCTTTCCCAAGCAAGACGATTCCTCTCACATGTTGTATCCTCAGTGTGTACACACCTAGTATGAATACAGTATTTGTTGAATGGTTGTGTGTAGCGTGATTGTGCTTAATATTATATGTGACCCAATATGGGACAATAGCAAGATGGCCGATGAGTACCTGGTATGGAAAGACCTCCCAGGGGAGAGACCTCCCACCATTGCATGGTGGACAGTCACTGGTCTTCAGACTGGCATCTAGGAAGCATTTCTTGACTTTTTACTTGTTCATTCATCCTAATAAAATCACCTCATTGATGCATTTATAAATGCATTAGAAACAGGCTTGTTTTGGGGTGCATAGGTGGCTTAGTCAGTTAACCATCTGCCTTTGGCTCATGTCACAACCTCAGGGTCCTTGGATCGAGCCCCAGTTAGACTTCCTGCTAAGTGGGGGGTCTGCTTCTCCCTCTCCTTCTGCCCCTCCCCCCAGCATGTGCACACTTTCTCTCTCAAATAAATAAATAAAATATTTTTTTAAAGCTTATTTTCAGAGGAATACTTTAGAATATAAAATTGTATGATGAAAAACCTACTAATTTATCTGAGCCCCCTTTTACCTGATACTACTGCACTGCAAATTAAAACACGCTTTGTTTTTAGACCTGGCATTTGTTTCCAATGGCAGAGTAGTTATAGTGCACGGGGACACTCAGTGAATTGGAACATACTTGCTATAGATGTTGAAATAGAATTTGTTCTTCTGAGGCAGGGACAGGAGAAAAGTCACAGACGATAAGACAAGTTTTCTGAGAGGGCACGGTGGTGGAATGAATGTGTCCCTTAGGGGGCATCCATTAATAGAGCTTGTGTTTTGTAGAAGAGCATTTTGTCAAATGTGAGTTTTGATCCTTAGAAAAAATGTCATGTGAGGATAGCAAAATGGATATATATAACTTTGGATCTCTTTATTACCACATTCCTGGGGTAATTACATCGATGTTATATTATTGGCTAAATATTTTGCCTTGTGCAGTTGAGGGATGTGATTATATGGGCTCTGTGGTTACAGGACAGAAGAGTCTCCTGTACGGGTGATGTGGTAGGCTCCTTTTTAGTGAACTGTCTTGGGAAGTTTTCTTCTCGAAGCCTTTAGGATTCCTGTGATGGGGGCCCGTTATTAGCTCTAGCGCTATGGAGAGATGCTCGGGGCTGCTTGAAATGGTCCCACAATGCAATGCTTTATGACTAGGATGTGCAATTGCTTTTATGTTTTTCTGTTTCTTTTTTCACTGCCTACTGTCTTTCAGGCCATGCTTTTACCCATTCTTGACCTTAGCCTTTTTCATGGGTTTCTTTCCCATAGCAGGTATGCGTTGATTTGTTAGCCCCATCTTTTTGTCTCCTGGTGGGAATCCTGACACCCCGTAGGAGGTATTCTTTTTTTTTTTTTATTTTTTATTTTTATTTATTTTATTTATTTTTTTTTTTAAAGATTTTATTTATTTATTTGACACAGAGAGAGAGATTACAAGTAGGCAGAGAGGCAGGCAGAGAGACAGGGAGAGGAGGAAGCAGGCTCCCTGCTGAGCAGAGAGCCCGATGCGGGCCTCGATCCCAGGACGCTGAGATCATGACCTGAGCCGAAAGCAGAGGCTTTAACCCACTGAGCCACCCAGGCGCCCCCGTAGGAGGTATTCTTGTCAAAATATTGACCCAGAATCTAATCAAACTTCTATGTCCAGGTACCAGTTTACAAGATTTAGAGGAATCAGATGATTGTTAAATATTACTTTAGGGATACAATCAGAAACAAACAAACCCACCTTTATAGAATGAATGACCAAGGGGCAAAGAAGAGAAGAAAGAAGGAAAGTCAGTCGTGCAGGGAAACCTGTAGGTTAAGAGACACTAGAAGTCCTGTCAGCCAGTTACAGCGTATGGACCGGTTTTGAATTCTGCTTTTAACAAATTGAAAACACAGTGGAAAATGTGAGGCAATAGGGGGAAAGTTGAACACTACTGGATATTTGATGTTTTTAGGTGTTACTGTTAATTTTTTAAGATGTGATAATGCCAGCATGGTCACGTATTTTTCGTGTGGTCCTTTCGAGGTAGATACTGATATTTACAAATGCAGTAATACGAATTGATCATTGTTGAAGTTCAGACATAGGTGAACGCAATCTCCTTGTGTTTAGCCCAGTGCTTTCAGTTCCCAGAAATGATGTTACCAACAGAAATCTGGCTGTTTTGCCTCTCTGTTTACATCAGTGGCTTACGAGGTCTTAGCAAGGCTGTTCGTTAGGAGCCCTTTTCTGTTTAAGCAGTCTTATTTCCTGGCACTTCCTCCTCAGACCTATTTAGAGCACAACATATTTGTCACATCTCCTAGGCTTTCCTCATATATTCACTCTACCTGAAAGTCACCACACCTTACGACTCCCCTCCCCATTTTGCCAACATGGGAAGTACCACGTTATCCATCAAGTCTTCAGGATGGCCCTTCTCTCAGAGTCTCCTGATGACCCCCCAGAGCACACGGGTGCTTCTTCTCAAATGCTCACTCTGCCAGTTGCACATACTGTCACTAAATGTTGGCATTTTTCAATTGCCTTGCCGTTATGGATAGGGCCAAAAACTAACCCGTGAATACTTCCATAGCATCTTTTTGAGACTGTCTATCTCCTGCCCAGTATGGAGGGAATGAGCTTGATAAATGGTTGCCAAATGCACACTGACTTGGGCCTCCAGAAGTTCTTCCTTTCCTACATGTGGGAGCCACCTTGAGCTCTTTCAAGGAGATAGTGACAGGGCGGCCACAAGGTTTCTTTTTCTCTTGGATGCCATTTCCTGAGGAAAGGGGATGTGTCCTGAGTGGCCACGGGGAGGGAAGCTGAGAGGCCATTTTCAAGTACAAGTTTTTCTTTGGGGACTCCAATATTTCCCTCCCTTTCTAGGTTCATCTATTCTCTCCCATTTCTTAGTGACCCCTTTAAAATATGTGAATAAAGGGTTTGAAATAAGATTACCCTCTTCCTAAACTTTCTACCTAAATCTGTGTATTTTTTTAAATGAATTCAGTGGATTGAACTTCATTTTTTAACTTATTTTATCGTATTTTTAGCAATGAAAATAAATAGGGGCTTAACTAGATTTCACACTGGCTTGGGACCACTGAGCTCTGTATTGATAGTGGACCCATTTACCCCAGAAAATTATTATTTAAATCTTCTAAGAACAGTTTCAGTTGGAAAAGGCTTTGTTAGGGATCTCAGCATTATACCAGTCAGAATTAAGATCTCAATCTCGATTTTCTTCATAAGCCCACAGATTGGGAGTGGTGAGTTTCTGTCTAACTGCGTGATCGTGCATCTCCGTACAGCTTTCCTTCACTGCTAAGTGACTTCATCCTGCCAGCTCTGTGGTAGAGAAGACAAGAGGGTGTGCTACCCCGAGTCCTGAAAATAGGAAAGGAAGGCTTGCATGGGATTTTGGAAATCACAGAAAAGTCTCCCTGCCTAGCACACACAATATAGGTACAGACAGAACCCAAGATGGAGGGAGGTATTTTTATGGTAAAATCGGGGTGTGTGGTGTCTTCCATTCCAGGCACATGAGTCATTTATTTTGAAGATAGCACAGCGAGGTCGTAGTAGGTGGATGCCTAGTACAGTCATCACGGGGACGGTATATGGGCCGTCTTGCAGAGCAGCTCCATGAAGGGTTTGCTGCTCAGGGTTCAATGGAGAAGTGCCCCTGTACTGCCTTCACTGGGGTCTGTGAAATGGAGAGCGTGGTCACCACACTGGGCGCAGACCTCTCAGGGGTTCTCCAAGCCCAGTGCCCTTCCAGGCAGAACACTAATTGCTGCCCTTTCTTGGAATCCCCTTGCCTCCACTTAGAGCCTTCTTGGTGTCCAACCAGCTAACCTGTAGCACTGAATCAGAGAAGCAGGTCAATGATAGAATCTGTTGTCTTCCCAATACTATTTACATTTTAATGGACGTCAACAATGCCATTGTACAAAGAATGGGTGACAGGTGGCAGAGGTGCTATTCTCAGTGAAGTACCTACCTTGTAAGTTGTGGCTTGCCCAAGAGCTATGCACATGCACACACGTGGCCAGATAAAGGGTGCCAAAATAAACATAGAGCCAAATCACCAGTTCTTTGCCTTTAACTTTCCTGTCCTTTGCTCTGTCCATATCAATATTAAACTTAATCAAATCCCATCTGGATGAAAAGCTTTATAAAGGTCAGGGAGAAAACCTAACTCATTTTTTTTGTGCTAACGAGTTCTTTTATTCTTTAAAATAAGAAATGAAGATGGAGAAAAAAGAAGTTTCGGATGACCTCTGCATTCACCAGAATAAAAAGTGCTATTAAAGCTATGATTTAAAAAAAATGAATCACATAAAAATAATTGCCATGCCTGTTCTTTTTAAAATTTTCTATTTTTCACCAATTTTGGAACACTGGTTTTAATCTCAATCAGCCCATCAGTGGTTGTAATATTACACTTCGTGGCTTTAAAGAATTCTATAAACACATACATATTTCTTTACGTGCTCAAAAACAAATGAATTAAAAGTTAACAGAATCCCCCCCCCCCAGATGAGGATCTTGCACACTGAAGATCTCTTCTGCTCCCAGTTCACAAAAAGGGCATTAGCAAATTATAAGCATCTGAAAGCTGAAGTTTTTCCATGTTTATAAACTTAATGAGCAAATGCTCCATTGAGTGATTACATTCTTTATAAATAATTGTTTTTAGAAATAAATGTTAATGTTAGTTTGTTTTTGGAGATGAAAGAAGGCATTAATCCCCAAGTGATCTTTTGTTTTCCCTGGGAAGCGAAATATTTAGTGACATTGAAATCAGAAGTCAAACTTCTTAGATAAGATTTTACCCCTGGGAGGTGTACAGAATGCTTCTTCAACTCCACAAGCACATGTGCATTGTAGAAGTGTTTCTGATGAAAATTTTGGAATGCGTCTTGGAGGGAATTTACTGTTTATTAACAAGATAGAAGGTGTGGTTGACAGGAATGACAGTATCGTCACCTTATGAAGGACTTATTCCGTTTAAGAAGATTTTGGTTTCTAGGGTCCCCAAAGCCTGGTGCAGAGCAAAATTCCCCTTCTTTACAAGGGTGGATGTGAGACCAGCTCTTTGAGCAGTCCAATGGGAGATAGAACTTCTCATCTCATTGATGGGTCACCATTGCATGTGGGTGACTGGATACTGTTGTGTTTGTCAGAAACAGAATTAAGGGTTGGCCCCAGAGTAAGCTCTAGCTTCTTCTGCTTGTAACCTAAAGGTCATATTTGGCCCATGTACCATTGGCCTGACGGGAGTATGGCCACACCCGAGTGAGGCAAAAGCAGGGTGTAACCACCACATGCATTGTTTGCACATCAGAAGGCCATAATTGTTTTTGAAGATTTTATTTATTTATCTGAGAGAGAGATCACGAGCAAGGGGGAGGGGTAGAGGAATAAGCAGATGCCCACCCTGAGCACGGAGTCCGATGCAGAACTCCATCCCAGGACCTTGAGATCATGACCTGAGCCAAAGTCAGATGCTGAACCCACTGAGCCACCCAGCTGCCGCAGAAGGCCATGATTTGTATACCTTTTCATGATACGTCTGTGTGGCTGGTAGCTCAGAACAAATTTCAGTTGGCCTTTTTGAGCTAATAACACAAAGATGCTCTATGAATAACTACTTATGGTGTCTCAGAGGATTGATGAGATTGTTTAGGTTATATGTAGTAGGAGCAGAATCTGCATCTTGCTTGTGGATGCTCTCAGCCCTGCCCCTCGGAAGCTCTCTCTTTCTTGTGACCCAGCATAATTTGATGAACGATTTTTAAGGCCTTTAAAAAATTTATCTTTGCTTCACCTCGATTGTTTGTGCCTTTAAAGTTTTCCCTGGTCTCATGAGTGGAAAACTTTCAGTCAGAAGGAAGCATATATGCCTTTTGCTGGGAGGATTGGTGTGTTCTAGAGCCCATTGGTCTCTACTCAGCCAGGGTCACTTCCTTCCTAAATGGTAAACAAGCTGGCTGAGGAGGAGCCACAGTCTGTTTCTAGAAAAATCTTGGAGCTGGGAAGCATGCTATGGAATGCCTCTAAGTGGCTAAGACCTCGACGTCCCTCACTGTGGGAAGAGGCAGCTATAATTGCATTATAGCCAAACTTATCTTGAAGAACTGAGTCCCATTCCCTTCTGCAGAGCTTCTCTGAGCAGAGGGGAGAACTCAGCGTTAACCGACTTTAACTTTGGCATCCTTGAAGCCCCAGGTAAATGAAGCGGCGTCTCCGTCAAACAGAAAGCAAGTGCTTCTGACTTGGGTTGGCAGTTCTTTCTTTGCCTTCCATAACATTTTAAAGTATTGACAAATACACAGTTTAGTAACACATTTTTTTACTGGACCTGCCTTTCTCAGTAAACTAGTGTTTCATTTTCCTGAAGGAAACAACTCTGTGTAAATACTCGTCTGGGTGTCAGTGTTTTGTCTTTTCCTTCGTTTGCTGAATGTCCTGATGTTCGATGCCCTTTCTTTGGTTCCAGAGTCTTTGTTTGACACTGCCACCTAGGCTAGTGTTTAATCTCTGAAGAAATCTTGACCCAAACTGGTTTTTTATGAGGTTATTCGTTTATAACTGCCGTGTTTGACTTGTTCTTCAAGAAATAGCGGTTAGTTTTCGTGTGTGAAACTTGAGGGATTATGGGACAGTGAGTGCCTGATAATGTTACAGCTTTTGTCCGTGTCAGTCAGAGTTTAATGAAAGAAGCTGCTCTCCTGATTTTCCCAGAACGTGCTTTTAAATTGCAGTTTGGAAAAGTCAACTCTGAAAGAGAAGAGAGGTTATATTTAAATTTTCTTTCCAGCAGCCAGAGAGAGTAACTGAAATTTGTTTCTAAACGTGAACATAAGAAACAAAACATTGTATGGGGAGAAGGATGACCTACCTCTTGAGGGGACTCTGGGCGCTCTAGGCTAAAACCTATACCGTCGGTAGCAGATCCATAAGGGAAACACTTAAAAATACATACAGAGAGTGAGTTTCTTTTGTTTTATTTACTTTAAGAAAGACAGTGAGAGGGAAATTTTGTGTGTCTAAAACTTAATCCTTATCCAGGAATGAAAGCTGGGAATCGAAGCAAAGAAAGAGAATATTTCAAGTTTTGATATATTTGATACAGTTCATTATGATATGGTTGAGTAGATTAGAAACCTTTAATTTTATACAGATAATCTATTATTAGAGTAGGTATAAATAGAATCAGAAATTATAGTCACAGATAATTAGAGGTAAATTTAATAGTAGGTCTAAACAGCGATGGACAACATAACCCAGTGGTCAGTAGCGTGTGGAAGAGACAAGGATCTCTCAAAAGGCTTCCAGTACCACACTGTGGTTTCCCTAAATTTTGATGAATTATAAGCCACTGATCTCAGGCAAATCAAAACTGTTCTCAGAAACCTGCATTCTTTGGAGGAATTAGGGAGTAGTAAATATATTTCTTTTATATAAGCTATTTTAAATTGGTTAATTATATCCTTATTTCAAGACAGTCTAGATTCTGAAAGTAGGAATTAGAATTTAATGAAGTGTGATATGGCCTGTTTGTCTAACTATCCAGTCATCAGAATTTTGAATTTCTCAAAGTTCCACTGTTAAAAATAGCTGAGATATTTGTAGGTTTGTCCCTCCCTAACCTATGACCTGACATTTTAAAAGAACAAATGGGGCCTCTCCAGACTTTCTGTGCCATTATTCGCAGCACCGTCTCCAAAGTTGGAAGGAGCCTTCGAGGTCTCATTCAGCTGCAGATGTAAAGTGACCTATTTGTAATCAGACTTGTAAATAAAACCTCTGAGAACAGTGCTTCTGAAACTTCTACCTGCATGCTTGTCACTGGGGAATCTTATTGGAAATGCAGATTCTAGGGCCTGGGATCAAGCCTGAAAATGTGCGTTCCTGGGATGATCGTAGGCGGATCCCAATCCTGTTGATCCTCTATATCATACTTGAGAGAAACAAAGTCTTAAAAAGTAGCTGTGAAACAGCCAGTACGCACCCCCAAATTAGGAAGTCTCCTTTTATACATTCTTCCATGTTGGCCCTAGTATTTTCCTATTTTGGGGGCATCGATGAAAATCAAGCACAAATGGTCGCCTTTCTGGGATTGCTAATACTAAGATTTATTGTAAAGCTCTTTCCCAGTGACTACTAAGCACTCCACGTCTTTCTTGTTCCCATTACATTTCAAACACCTACAATGCTCCTGGCGCATGCTGGGAGCTGAATAAATACCTGCTGAATGAGGTCATAAATGGATAAATATGTAACATTCAGATTTGGGGACATTATGAGTACGATTCATTTGGGGTTTTCACCATCAGATTTTTATTTTTTTTTATTTTTTATTTTTTTAAAGATTTTTTTTTTTTTGACACACAGAGAGAGATTACAAGTAGGCAGAGAGGCAGGCAGAGAGACAGGGAGAGGAGGAAGCAGGCTCCCTGCCGAGCAGAGAGCCCGATGATGCTGATGCGGGGCTTGATCCCAGGACGCTGAGATCATGACCTGAGCTGAAAGCAGAGGCTTTAACCCACTGAGCCACCCAGGCGCCCCACCATCAGATTTTTAATAGCCCCTGGAAACACATCAAAAGCTACCCAATTCTCTTTGTGTAAGTATAGAGTAGTAGATACATCCCGGAACTTGGTTCTTCCTTGAGGGGAGTCGTCAGGTTGACACCTCGTCTCTTTTCATTGCTTTCTACTTAAATTTAACTTCTTCTTTCATGAAACAAATTAGGGAATCTCCTTATCATAGCAAACAGTTCCAGGACAGTATGAAGAGTTTACTTCTGAGATACAAACTTGGTCATCTTTGGGGAGGTTATGATAGGTTTATATTCATTCACAGTGAAGATATTCCCAATCTTCCTCTTTAGAAACAGCTATGATAGCACAAGTCCCAGATTTTATATTTTCCATGTTAAAATTCTCCCAAGTGTCAGCTCAAACCCTGCCTTCTGCACAGACTTTCTGGAATCCATCCAGGCATTGCTTTATAACTTGGTCTCCTCTGCTCGGTTTTGTGCCGGCCAGACCCATTCATTCCCTTCTCCCATTGCAGTCTCCGACTTACCCATCCTTTACCCTCCAACGATCACTCCATTGGAGAGAAATACTTTCATCTCTATATTTTTATATGTCCAGGTATGCCTCATCTAATGCTGGCCCTCAACAGCAGCAAATGTTGACTGAAAACGCATGAATGGTTTGAGCATTTGTGGAGAGAAAGAAGCCCAAACCAGGCAGAAGTTATCTGGTGCAGCTTTCTGGAAAGGGCGATGAGGATCATTTGGTTGGACATTATCTCCTGCCTTATAATTATGATAGCACTGCCGCCAATAGTTCAGAGTTGTAAATAAATGCCCCATAAGAAGAGGGTCTTGCTGGATAAAGCAGCAAACTATGAAGATATTTACAGATGTTCTGAACTTAATTCTTACCCAGAGGAAGGAACTTTTAGGGGGGACGTGGAAGTGGCAAGAATTGTATCTGTCATCTTGAAAGTTGATAAATTCTGGAAATACTTACTGAGCAAAAATGAGTCAATCTGGTTCCCTGCTTTCAAGGAGCTCCTGCTCTACTGACATATAGACTGTCACCAAGTAGACTGTGAAGAGCTCCGTTGTGGAGAAGCAAGCACAGTGTTGTGAGGACCTGGAGGGAGAAGGCACGGATTCCAGCTGCAGTTGGACGGAAATGGTTTTCACGTAGATTCTGTCTCTCGTGCCTTCTGAAGTAGAATTGATCTGCCGCAGGCCATGTGACCTCTCTGTGATCATCCCTGTGAACCTTGGTTTGGGACCTCAGTCAACTGAAAGCTGCTCTTCTGGTATGGCCTGGATTCTTCTGGACTCTTGCATCTGCTCATGGTTCTTTTGAGCGTCTTTCCTGGGTACCTTGCCAGCTGTCAGTGTGCTTACCTCCCCCGTAATCAGTCTGGTGTGTTAGGAGCTGTAACACAGATAAAGGGAAAGTCAGATTGCATCAGTTTTGAGTGTCCTGGGGTTTTTCTATGGGAGGGAAGCTAAGTAAAAAGCCACTTTTATCATTTAACAGCATGTGCACTTCCTGATATGTATTCGCCTATTTTATGACAACTATCTTCTGTTAAGTGTCTACTAAAGTGCCTGCTATCCTGGCCGTTGCTTTGTAGACATTGCTCCAAATGCTCAGAACTCTCCTACAGGCGTAGATGGTGTTTATTTCCGTTTTATAGAAGAGGAAACTGAGGTTTAAGAGATGAACGAACTTGTGCCGGTCTCATAGCTGATAAATAGCAGAGCCTTGTTCTTCCCTGGTCTGTCTGACCCCAAAGCCTTGGTTCTTTTAACTGCCCCATTCTGCCTCTCTAGTGGAGCCAAGTCCACTGCTCGAAGGGGCTCTGTTCCTACCTTTATGGAAGCTTAGCTGGGGGCTGAGGTATTTGAAGCCTGGAATAACTGATCCCAGCAGAGGAAGTACTACTGTTCTGTGGTGTGTACAGATTATTCCAGTGGTGTTTGCCCTTTGGTCCATTTTCTGCTAATATTTGCTTCTCTTCAGGAATTTTGATAGAAGATTGATTGATAAGATTGTTAGGGGGAAAAGGTTTGTCGCAGGCTCCTAGTCATTCATTCATCTCTGTTCAGTCCCATTGAGGAAACAGATAAAAGGAATTAACATATATACTAAAGGAGTTATAACATGGAGACTGCTAGGTCTAGACTGCTTGAAGCCATAACTATATATTATACTTGGTACATGTGTACTGAGTGGTAAACAGATATGGGTTTGACTCTGCTATAGTTTTAAAAAAAGATTTTATTTATTTATTTGGCAGAGAGAGAGAGAGAGAGAGAGAGAGAGAGAGAGAGAGAGAGAGAGAGAGGGACCACAGGTTGGCAGAGCGGCAGGAAGAGGGAGAGGGAGAAGCAAGCTCCCCGCTGAGCAGGGAGCCCCATGCAGGGCTCCATCCCAGGACCCTGAGATCATGACCTGAGCCAAAGGCAGACACTTAACCAACTGAGCCACCCAGGCACCCCTTGACTTTGCTATAATTTGAAACAACTCCAGAAGCATTTCAATTTAACATCTTCATTTACTTATACTGACTCTGGCTTTACAACAATCTGGCTTTTTGCCAGTTATCACTAAAGATTGGAAATTTTCTCTTAATAAATTCATTCATTTATTCATTTCTAAATACATGCCATAAAAATAATTTTGAAAGAATCAAACTTAGACTAATTCAGAGTTTAAAGGTGTTACAGTTTATGTCAGGAAACAAAATGATAGAATGCTGCAACTTCACAGAATGAGAAAATAGCTCTTGCATAAATGAATTTGCAGCAAATTTAAATAAATAGGAATCAGAGTAGTATTTGTACTTTTTATTAAGTCTCTCTGTTTTAGAGGTAATTCTGTCAAAGGTTTTCCCATTCCTTGAATAAAGTTAAGTGTGTGTTTTGTTTTTTTTAAAGCCCGGAATCTTAGTAACTTTCATATTTACTTAAACATTTTTTAACTGCCTTCCATGCATGTTGTATTGTGCTGTTTGTCATGAAATAGTTTTGTTTCTGCCTCTTGACCCCTTTCTGGAGAACGGTGACATTACAGAGATTTTTCCAGGGTCCTAAACTCAAAGTGTCAACTTCTACCACCTTCCCGAGAGCAGTAGATTACAAAGTGGTCTGGGGAGTAATTTATTTGGTAAATAACCTTGACATTCAAGAAGTTCATCACGTTAACAGATTGGCCTATATTTTTCCAAAATATAAATTGTTCCTGGAGAAGGTGAAGGGTAAATCAGACTCTTTTAAGGTTTGCCTGGACACTTTTAGGTCAAAGAGCAAAAACTCTTTAAGTCTGCATCCTTAAGGAATCGATGTCAGTTATAAAAGAGCCTCACTTGGCTTGTGGAATACGGAAAGGAACTGCCTGCAGCTTTCCCTGGTCATTTCTCGGTGACTAAATGTCTTTCCTTCCTTATAAAAGGGTTTTATGACTGTGTGTTGTGCTGTATATGGGTTTAAGATCCCAAAGCTGCCCTAGGATTTTTGCAGCTGATATCCTTTATTAACACCTTCTCCATTTTAAGCTTCCTGTTATTTGGCAAACACGTGTTGAACATCCTCTGTGTATCAGTCAGTGCTGGGAGTTGGGGATGGATTTTTATTTATTTATTTATTTATTTATTTTAAAGTGAGTAAGAATCCGTGCATTTGTCACTCGGGGTCTCATTCTGGAGACAAACAGAGGAGGCTGAGAGGCTGCAGTGAGGAGCTGAGAGCACACAGGGGCAGCAGGAACCACCAAAGCCTTCCTAGAAATCCGAATGCTTTTGAGCAGAGTGTAGAGGTTGAGTTGCTCTGGCAAGGACAGCGTTCCTGCAAGCACCCGTTCCCTTTTCTCATCCTTCTTCTTTCTTTCATTTTTCCTTTGTCCGCTTCCAGTTTCCTCAGCTTCCCACAGCTGCCCAGCATGTCTTTTCCTCACACCCCGTTTCGCCTGGGCTCTTTTTGTTCTTCGGGACTTCTCTTTGGGGGGGGGGGGGCGGTGGTCTCTACACACAGCCCCCTGCCAGGAAGCAACAAAGAGCACAGCGCCAGGGGGGCGCTCTGACAGAAGGACAGATTTCCTCTGTGTTAGACTGGAAACCATCACTGCTTTTCTTTAGACATCCGAGGCACAAATGTAATTCAAAACCGGGTTGGTAGGTAGTGACAGAAATAGATCAGCAGTGGGGGGATTAGCGAGCAGTGGGAGGAAGTCGCTCCATGGGTCCCCAAATCCCAGGCGTCGCTCCGCTCATTCAAGCAATCGCTACCATTGTCAGGAGAAGCAGGATCCCTTTGCAGATGTTTACATCCCAAATAAAATGCAACTTCAGTAGACATTCAGTAGAAACTGAGCTGTGGGTGTGCCAGCAAGAGCTACTGAGGTCAGAGATGTTATAAATACCATCGAATAAGCTCTGATACTCTTATTGCTTTTGTTATTCACTAAAACCTCTGTTACTCTCAAGCAAGGGAAATCAAATGGGGTGACCATCCCCTTTTCTAGCGGTAGCCCTTCCTTCCTTCCCCACACACAGGGGGCGCCCTAGATCTGGATTGGCTTTATGGGCATCTAGAGTTGTATTAGCGGTGCCTTCTAAGACACTAGTGAAGACCCTGGCCGATCAACAGAGCCAATTTGTGTGAAAGGCTGTGCAAATGGTAAAGTGGTGTGTAAAATCAGTTGTTTTGCAGCTGTGATGCCAGCAGGGGCCTGGATTCCATAGCCTCCATCGCTGGCATTGAGGGCCCATGTTCTTCCTTTTCCCCCTCGTGTTCCCTTTACCTTGGATTCCCTGTCTCCGTTTCTTCACAGAAAATGCTGCTGCTTGCGTGCCCGCCCTCCTCTTGAACATCATTGCCAGAGACAGCATTTTTCAGGACAAGGACCTCGCCCCACTCCTGTGACCCAGGAGCACCCACGTCACCCATTCTATTGGCCAGGCCTTTTCTTAGGATGTCAGAGTGCTCAGCCAGCCAGGGCTTGAGAGGGCTTTCTCCTCGGATGCAGGGTGGTGGCCTTGTCCATCCAACGGACTGTCCTAACGCCAATACCATACGGACTCCCCAGTGCCATATACACTCTGTTTTGGGTCTTCTTGACAGAACGTTCTTGGTATCCAGCTTCTGATAATGGTTGGTTGAGTTAGAAGGGAGAGAAGTACCCTTAGGTACTACTCATTGGAGCAGTGAGACTAAGATTTTTGAACTTAAGCATACTACCTAGGCAGCCACCTGATCTGGAGTAGCCAGTTTGGGTCTCTGTCCTAAGGAACTGCTACTGATAAATCGTCCTGATCATTGCCACTACTCAAAGATGTGTCCTATCGGTGAGCCCGCTTCCTGCACAACAGAGCCAGAGCCATCAGCCAGGAGTCAGCTAATGTTTAAAAAGAATGCAAGTCTGGCTGCTGCATTTCCTGTCTTGTAGATTGATGATCTTTGGCTGTTTTGCTGATGTCATTGTACATCTGTTTTGGTTTTTTTGGTTGTGTGTGTGGGGGGGGTTTTTTTTTTTTTTTGGAGCGACTATAACAAGGAAGGAGAATGGTTAATCTAGCAAGAACTCATTATACCATGAATGATGGAGGGTGGCTCCTGTTTTATTCCTATTTGATTTGTTTGCTTCACTGGGGAAAACAAATGATTATGTCACCCTGTGGAGAATTTCACTTTTCTCTTTGACATACAAATAAACAGCCTCCCACATTTCATTTATTTTTGCCACTGCTGGGACGGTTGATTTAAAAAAACACATTGTTGTGCCGCTTTCCTATATCGTGACCTTCACTACTGGGTAGGGAAGAAAAACCAGTCAAGTATGTATATTTTTTAAGAAATGAGGGACTCTTCGCTGCAGAAGCCCCTAGAAGCCCAGGTCCATTAACGAGATAGATTTGATGACAAAACCAAACTAAATAAGGGGGGAGGAGGACATGAGCCTTCATTTTATTTCCTGCAATACATCTTGGAGATGAAGATTCAACTCTCATTAATTCATTAAAGCAAGACATCCAAGAGTTCCTTCTCCCTCTTGTTGTCTTCCCTGACTGCGTGTTCCTGGTAATGGGTACATTTGTTGTTCATTTCCACTAAGAATGTGTTTTGATATATAAAACATGGGAGGTGTTGGTTGTAGAGGGTTACAGCTATGGGCCAATTTGGATTTTCCAAGAGCCTAATCCCAACCGTCAACTCTGTGGCCACTAGTCTCTACTAATGTATACATTTACTATTTCTATTCCCCGACCCTGGGCTTTTGGGGCTCGCAAAAGATGTTTTGTTTTATTTCCTGTGCTGGTCAGTATCGACTTGTGATTAGCCAAACCTGATTTGAATAGCAGTTTGCAGGCCCATATCTTGGGGGTATGTGGATATTGGGCACTTGAGGCTGTAGATTAGGGGATCTTGACATTCGGTTGCTAAGTTACTTAACCCTGAATTACTGAACCCTGAACATAGCATTTGTGTTCTAAAAATTGTTATTTATGGTTGAAAGCAGCTGCTGCACCTATTTTGGGGGAGAGTATGGTGAGATGTAAAATAAATAAAACTAAATAGACACAGTACATCAAACAATAACTATAAGGAAATGTTTATGGCAAATTAGGAACGAGATTGATTCCCCTCCTCCTCCTACCCCTGCAACATTGGGAGAATTATTTTGCTCATGTTCACAGAACTGTTGGGCCAGCCTGTATGGAGCCATTATGTGAACTCAGTCATGACCTAGACTCTGTAATAGAAGTTGACTGATTCAGTTGTGGATGCCGTAGCCAACCCTCCTGATCGAGGGGTAGAAGTGGGGGTGGCAATCTTGGGTATACATTTTTCTTTCTTTTCCTTTTTATTCCTTTTTCCCCCCTAAATTTCCTTTTCTATTTGTAATTTTTTATCATATAGACAAAAGTTTCTATTTAAAAATAACCTTTATTCAGAGAGTAATTTTACCAAATTATGGTATAATTATACTACCAACATTTGACCTTTTAAAACAGCCTCTAATAATCAGAAATGTTCAATGGCACTTTGGGCTAAAGTTATTTCTTTTAGAACTTCTATAGTTCTCTCATCCTGCACACTTTTGTTTTCTAGCCAACGTGTCAGGTAACAAATATTCGTTAACCTTCTACTTTGTGCCAAGACTTGCACAGGATCAGACATCGAAAGCATTGAAAAGGTTAAAAATGAATTAGGATGCCAAGACAAAACTGCACAAAAATTAACAGTATAAACCAACGACACAGGAGATGTCCCAAAGCCGTAGATATCATTCTTTCCTGAGAGTTCCTGAACTGAGAGAGTTTAGTGCTGCCTCCGGGGTGGGGCGGGGGGAGCTCCCATAGATCAGGTTGGACTGAGATGGAATGCTAACTGTGAACATGTCCCAACATGTGTAGGTGATGAATGATCATGTGCATGCCTGCTGATGAGCCTACAGAAGGGGAAGACCTGTGTGGCTGGGGGCAAGGTTTCTTAGAGGTGACAAGACTTCTATACCTTAAAGACAGGTAGAATTTGAATCACAGGGATTAATGGGGAGAGCTTTCTATCTGCGATGAGATGATGACCAGAGGCAGTCAGGGCTAGATATAGTAGCTGGAGACTAGGCAGGTTAGAGCAAGGGACCTTTAATATCTGTGTACCTTGATTTCCATGAGGACGAGTTTCTTCTCGAGACATTCATTTATTATTTATTTGCTGTGCACGTGTTTTGAATGAAGCGCTATGCGAAGCTGGGGCTACGCTAGGCAGCGAGAAACACAGTCTGTGTCTCGTGAGGAATATGCCTGTGGAAGCGTTAGGCAGTTAGGAACGGAGGCTATCCTGCACTGTGATGGGTGCCATGAAGAAGAATTATCATGTGCTCTGGGACGTTTTGGAAGGGACAGCTCACAAAGACCAGAAGTTAGTCAGGCAACGGTAGAGGAAGAAGAGCTTCCTAGCCAGGGGGATAACAGGTGTAGAGGTGGGAAGACAAAAATAGCTTGCTGCTCACCATTTTGAAGGGTTTTTGTGTTCATACTGTCCACCTAGCAGTGCATTCCCCCGCCCCCCAATAGTGGGGGAGACAATACAGGAGGTGGTTTCTGCCGCCAGAGCACTTAGTGCCTTTTCAGAGAGAGAGACGTCCAAAAAACACCAAATAATTTACTCTAGAAGTAAGATTTAGGAAAGAAAAAATTGAAGGAAATCATGGAACAGTGTGAAATCTCCCTAGAAAAGTTAAGGCTGAAGCAGATGGTAGAGAGGTGGGTATGTGGGTATTACGGGTGAAGGGTGGTCTGTGAGACCTACCTGGTGTGATGAAGAGGATGCCCATAACCTTGGAGCAGTAGAAAGAGACGACACTGGGTCAACAGGTCTGGTCCCATTGGGGGAACCTCACCCTTCAGTTTTCTCATTTGTAAATTTAGGAACCTTGACCACAGTGGTCCTTGAGAGTATGTCTAGCTTGGAAGTCTAGGTATTTTGGGCCTTATTCCCAAGGCATTAATGAGTTCTGGAGGATTTTGAAACAAAGGAAGGACCTAACAAATCAGTGCATTAAGAAGATTAATTTCTCTTTATTATAGAAGATTAATGGGATAATTACTAATTTATGAGAAGTACAGTTTTTTACTAAAATTTTTAATCATGTTCTGATGCTTTGAAAACTGCTAGTGGAACCATCCTGATGTCCCCTGGACATTGCCTTTGAGTTCTTTCTCAAAAAAGCAAAAACCAAACCAATGATAGGGCCCGGAAAAGCCTGATGAGTAAGGGAGAGGTTTGGAGGCTGAGTCCAAAAAGTGATCTACAAATCCAAATTTTAATTTAGATCCTAAAAATTCTTCAGCGTTTTCAGGGAGACCTTGGAATTGGAAAATGTTTGTCTTTATTTTTGCAGTGCCGTTCCTAGGGTGGTCATGCAGTGATGTAATAGAGGTGATAAGGGGTTGGCGATCCTTCCAGATATTGGAATATGACACAGCTTGCCAGATGTGCCTTTGTCATAATTCAGGACTACAACCGCCTCAGCCTGACTACCCACTGGAGGTCCCACAGAGAAGACAGCTCGACAAAGGCCTTATTAGAATAGAACGTGGTCAAATCCTCCATGTAACTTACTTCTGCTATTTCATTCTCCAATAAAACAGTTTATCATCAAGCCATGTATTTAGCTCTCTGTCCACATGAAGACTCGAAACTTCCATGTGTCAGATTGGAACCGAACATGGGTCTGTTGGAGAGTGTTAATGCCAAGGAGTACTGGCTGATGTGTCCTGATGTTCAGCTTCAGTCGTCTGTTGGTGGGCCCCCCAGTCCTGTTGCTCTTACTCTCATTTTCCTCTCCTGCCGAGTATATGTCACTTTGGTCTCTTGTGTTAAGTAAAATTTGCTGGACAAGTAGGGGAGAACACCATGTTCACTGATTATGCTTCTTCAAAGGGGGGGGACATTGGGCTGATTTAAAATAATTATTATAGAGTAGACTGCAAGTTTTGGTAACATTTACAAGGTCTATAACCCTACCTGTTCTTTTATAGCTGTTCAGTGGCTGAAGACAGGCATCAAAGCCAGGGAAGAGCTTCTTGCTCTCCCTTTCTCACTTCACGACTGAAAGCCTACTACACGTCACAGAGATGGTGGTAGGTTCATTTAGTGTAGAGTCCTGGGTGAACTCAGCAGGGACAGGAGAGGGCCTCTGCTGGGGCATTAGAGAGAAGTGGCCATTACTCAGCTGACTTTGCTGTGCCCTCTGGGTCTAGTCTTTCAGCTTCTTACTTTTTGTTTTCTTTAAAGGAGATAATTGCACAGAATGTGTTTTTGGCTGAGCTCTGCAAAGTCGGAGTTCCCCAAAGTCTTGTGCGTTGCTTGAGAGCAGTATGAGAACCAATGTGCTCTTTAAAAAAAAAAAGAAAAAGAAAAAGAAACAAATTGGGTAGGTTAAAGGTGCATGGATTTATGCCACCTGTAAATGATATTTATAACTTTAATTTTTTGGCCTTGTAAGGACATCATTCTTAAATAGTTCTTTGTCGTGGAAAGTTAATCAAAGATTTAAATTTCAACAAAAATGAAAATACTTTGGTTTTTCCGACAGGTGAGTTTTCTAAACGCTGCTAAACATCTCTGGACTCTTAACTACAGAAAATGCGTGTCAAGGTCTGGCTGACTTATCCATTTTGGAATCTCTGGCTCCTACTGGAATGTTGAGAACTAAACAAGTTCCCCCAAAATGATTGTTGAAATAAATAAATAACATAGTTTTCCAAGGCAGATTAGGGCCAACCATACAAGTGCCAAAAGCTTTCAAGATTCCATCATACTAGTATGATATTATATATTACTCCTTTCCTGCCTTTTAAAGGAAGTATATACTGAAGATAGTTTTAAATTGCCCATGATGGCTCAGACGAGTCTCTTTAACTGTAGTTCTTATGATGTACTGAAAAAGCCACTGTCTACACAGATGACCTAGGACCTGGGACTTAGGAGATCTCTCTTCCTTAAAAACCCTGGACATCTCTTTGTGAAAAAAGATTTCTAAGAGGATTCATTAGTTCAACATCTATTGCAGACCTGCTGTGTGCCAGATCTGTACCAGAGGGAATAGAGAGGAATGATTAGGACATGGTTGTGACCTTGGAAATCGGCCTGGTGAAGGAGACAGACACATAAACACGTAATAGCAGCAAGATGAGAGCTGCACATCATCAAGGCTGAGGCCAAGTTTGGGAGAGCTCACTGACCTTCAGTTTGTCCACACACAAACTGGCCTTCAGAGCCCCGGGATGTGCCACCCGGAAGCTGACCTCCCCACCTCCAACCCGGCAGAGACGCGGCTCTGCTCCAGGCTCCCTTTGCAGGCGCTACTCACGCACCACGATCCTCTTGTGCTCGGCACTGCTGTCTCTTGGTTCTGTCTGTGTTCCTTGCGTCTGCTGCTTATCTTTGGTGCAGTTCCTAAGAACTCCCAAGTTGTTTCAGTTAACCCTTCATCTCTTCCCACTTCTCCTTTCTAGTCTCTTTTGCTTCTCCCCCTTTCTTTTTAAAGTTCATCACCATCCCGTTAAGCAATAACGACGGTAGTAATGATAATGACAGTAAGAATCACATTATCGATTGTTTACTAATTGTCAGGTGTTGTCCTAATTCATGGACTTTTATCCCGTCTTATAAATGAGCACCTGAGGCACTGTGAAATAAATAACTTGCTTAGAGCCTCACAACTCCTTTCCCTCAGAAAATCACAGAAGATTGGGTATTGTCTTTGCATCTCTACAACTTTTGTGGTGGCTATATGTGTCCACGTGTATATGTGCATGAGGAAAAGAGAGAGAGACAAACACTAAGTCCTTTACCAATAAAGAGGTTTTATCTGTGTGCTCACTCTAAGTTTTCAGGGTTCTTCCAAATCTTCAGCTGTTCTGGATAGAACTGGAAGGTTCTAGAAGACAGAATTTCAGGTTGCCAATGCTTTCCCTTGGCAGTGCTCATTTCAGTCAGAGCTTTCTGCCCAGTTGGAGAGAGGTGGGCTTTCCTCAATCACTGGATCACTGCTGACTTCTCAGACTTGGGATACTGTGGCCTGAGTCTGAGCCCAGGGAGAGAGAGCTCTTAGGCTAGAGTTGGCACCAGTTTCTCAGGGATGTTTTCATTTATTCTAGCAGGGATGGGGGAAAAAGGAGGAAAGAGGCTATTTTGGGAGGGAAGAGGGATGTATGTTTAGATTTTTGAGGGAAACACTGTCTTTCAACTTCTAGTATTCAACGCTTTTCAGAGTGTTACTACATTGCTTTGTCAAAAGTATTTATAATTCTGAAGATATTAAATATATCCATACTTAAATATTAATGCCAAACTGCTCAAAGAAAATATAAACAGGCTCTTTTGTTTTTAAATAATTCTCAATTCGTTGCTAATGGTTCGTGTAGCTAATTCCTATCTTTTGCATCTCTTGGTCCTGTTTCCTTTTACCTACCACAGTAACCAGATTAAGGCTGCGCTGTGCCACGTCAGCATTAAGTTTAGAGATGGCATTGAATAAAAAATGAGGAACATGCTAGGCTTGTGTGAAAGTTGACGTTTCCTAATTCAGGGATGAAAACATGATACGTGCTTTCCCAGTGCACGCGTCAGACCAGGATCAGCGGCATTCAACTCTTGCCCCCTCGGCACCATGAGAGTAATGTTCAGATTTCCAAGGGATTAATCCAGCTGCAGTTCTGTTTGTAGTATATGGTGTTAAAAAGGATCAACGGCTCAAAACTGGCATGACATCTGTTCCACTGTCCTCCTCATCAGTAGATGCTTACCAAGGGTCTGCTAAGAGTAGCGCATTATACCGATGTTCCTACATCCCTTCTTGCCTAAAACAAAGCTAAGACAGCACTCGTTTAATTAGATTGAAACATCCTATGAATTTCAAGAAGTTCTCTGATCGTTTCTTTTCCTGCAATGTGCATTAGGTATTGGAATTTTATTTTACTTCACTATGTTTCTGATCTGTTAGCCCTCTCTGAATGCTCGCCCTTCAAGGGCAGGAGCCCTCTCTGTTCTTCATTTCAACATGTATTCAATATGTATTCAACACGCAGGTCACCCAGGCTGTTCTTCATTGACCATTCAAGAAGGATCATGATTTACTGATTTAGAATAAAACCAAATTGTGCTTCTTTAGTAATTTGTATTTATTCCACTTTCACTTTCTGGTTATTTCTTGTTTTGTTTTATTTTGTTTTTAATCTTTCCTTTACCATCTGTTTTCTCTCATTTCTCTGGGGCTACCTATAGGAACCCTCTGGGCAAACGGACTCTACCCAGGGCTCCCGAAAAGTAATGTCCTGCACCTGGCATAGCAAAGTATGCATAAAAAAATATTACCTTGCATTTATTAGTGCTTTTCCGAGCATTTCGTTATCTACCTAGATTTCCAGAACAATCCACAAAAAGAGGGAGCTTCTATTGTTATTCTTAGGATACTGACAAGGAAATCACACAGATTTCGTTCAAGTGACATGGTGGTGAACCAGCTGCACAGCTGTTGCGATCCCAGTCGTGGGTGGCCTGGTACAGAAGGTCGCCCAGTGAGACAGGTTGACAACTTCCTGCACGTACCCTTAGTATTCTGAGTCTTGGAAATGAAAGGAAGAACCAGAACTCCCAAGTTCTGGAATATCTGCCATTGGCCTTGATCCCTGAGGAGCAAGTCTAGAAATAACATAATTCTGCATAGGTTCACCATGGTGTGGGTCAGTGACTCTAATCAGGATCTGCTGTTTTCCTCTCTTACTTTCCCAGAAATAGTGTCAACCATGCATGAACTGTGTGAACATATACAGGTGACACAAGAATGGAGTTTTCAGGTGTAAGATAAAGGCACCAAACTCTTAAATCCCTAGCTAAAGAACAATTATTCTACAAACTTTTTTAACCTGCTCCCTACAAGAAGCATTTTTAAAATTTATTTTTTATTCATTAAAGGCAGGATAGAGGAAGAGGAAATAGGAGAGCTAAGCTTTGTTCATCTTTCCACTTTATACACAATTGAAATCAACACCCTCAGGCCCAAACATCATTGGTAATGATCCACAGACTTCATAGGGCTTCTCAAAATGTTGGGAGTTTTAGACTTGCAAAAATATCCTACCTGGGTAAGTTTTTAAAACAAAGTTTGTAAGTAAATTGAATCTAGATAAAAACCAAACAAATGGTCTTTTCATAAGTGGCAGTTTCATCCTTAGCATCCCTCGGACATACGTTCAGGTAGATCATAGAATCAAGGAGAGAGGCTCAAAGAGGTGAAGCCCTGCCTCGGTACCGAGACAGGCATGAGTGTTATTCCTGAGACCAGAGCTGGGATTCTCATTCCCACCGTGGTGCTCTTGCCGCCATGCCTCCTCATCCCCACACCTCACTGCCAAAATCCTGCAGAAGTATACCATCTTGCACAGGACTTATATAAGATTGTTAACATTTCTGAGAGACACCTCCATGCAATTATTATTTGTGGAAGTGAGAGTTTTCCTATAAAGAAAGCAGATGCCAAAATTCCTGTTTCTTGGAGTTAATAGCTTATTGTTGATTGTCATGCCACCAAATGAGTGTGAGGTGAGGAGTGAATTATCTTCTGTGATGCCAGCAATTACTGGTAAGAAGACTTGACTTTCCGAGATTACCCTCATGTCAAATGTGACATCTCTTTATGTATTACTTTCAACATTCACAGTGAAATGTGAAATAGTGTTAACAGAAGCCTGAGGATACCAAAGCTTCAAGATTAGAAATCACTTTTAGGCTGCCTTTCTTCTCCTGTCTGTGTCCCCCCTCCCCCCAGTGGGTTCCTGTATTAACACTCATTATAGCAAAGCAGAGCAGATGGGCAAACAGACTGATTAGTTATTTATATATATATTTTTTCTTTATGGAGCTTAGATGTTGGCTCTTCCTTTAATAAAAGAAAGGAGTTTTTAGATGTTGCCTTGTCTCGATTTCCCTTTTTAATCAGAGGGAAAAAAGGGGACACTTTGCTCCTGATCTATTAATAATGTGGCTATATCCTTTTCTTAACTGCTGATTTCATAGCTCTCTGTATACCCATTTCAATCAGAAGTTGATTTCTCTCCAGTCCTCCACACTGCATGTGGTACATTCATGTTCTTTCTGGCCTAGGATTTCTTTATGGAGCTTAATCACTTTAAATTCTTTTTTTTTTTCTAAGTGTCTTTCTTGACAAGGAAACGGTCTATAGTACTTTTGGCTTTTTCATCCAAAATGAAAAAGACTAGAGCTGATTGGTAGAAAGTGAAATTATCCATACTATTATGTCAATAGAAATATTTCCCCATGTTTTTCCTCTTTAAAAAAAGGTCAGATATCTCTTTGATTTTTCTCAAAACAGAATTTGTGCATTTCTTTCCTTACCAATTTTATAAGAATAGGTTTTCTGATGAAACTGTGCTTCCGGTTAAAAATAATTAAGGTAAAGAGAAAGGTCATCAGTAATCCCACTTCTGGATATATATTCAAAAGGAACAAAATCACTATCTCAAACAGATGTCTTCACTCCCATGTTCACTGCAGCATTATTCACGATAGTCAAGGTGTGGAAAGGTAAGGGTCCATTCGTGGATGAGTGGATTAAGAAAATGTCACACACACACACTCTTTCTCCCTCTTTCTCTCTCTCACACTGGAATATTAGCCTTAAAAAAAGAGAGATCCTGCCATTTGCAACAACACCGATGAACTAGAGTGCATTATGCTAAGTGAAGTAAGAGAAAGACAAATAAAATACTACATGGTATCACTTATATGTGTAATCTAAAAATAAAATAAGTCAAACTCAGAAGCCGTATAATGCTGGTTGCCAAGGACTGGGGGGTGGGAGAAACAAGGAGAGGTTGGTAGAAGGACAGTTGCTAGATGTGTTAATTAACCCCATGGTGGGATCCCTTTCACAATGTATGCGTGTATCAGATCATCTTTATGGAGCTTCAGCACTTGCAGTGTATTGCAGTTTTGTCAGTTGTACCTCAGTAAAGCTGAAAACAATAAAATACAAACAAAAAGAAATCACTGGCACAGGGAAAAAAGAGGGAAAATCCATAATAATCCATAAGCTTTTCTTATAAAGGACAAATGTATCACGTGTATGTAATAGGTATTCATAGAAAGGTAATGGGCTTAGTTGTGTATAGAAAAGAACTTTCTAGTGTTATAATGTGGAGTGTTCTCTAGCAGTAATTCCCCTAGTGGTACTTAAAGCCTTACCTAAAGAGGCTTGAGGCATAGTGTAAGGAATGATAAACATGCATGCATGGTTACAAATGTTTTAGTCCTTTTTCAAATTTTTGAATGTATTTTATTAAAATGTTATTGTATTTTTTCAAATTTTTGAATAGGATTTGCAAATTTGTTAATGTATTTTATCAAAAGCAGGTAACATATCCTCTAAAGATGGTTCTAGGGGCACCTGGGGGGCTCAGTCGGTTAAGCTACTGCCTTCAGCTCAGGTCATGATCCTAGAGTCCCAGGAACAAGTCCCACATCAGGCTCCCTGGTCAGCGCAGAGTCTGCTTCTCCCTCTCCCTCTGCCTCTCCCCCCTGCTTGTGTGCTCTCTCCCTCTCTCTCAAATGAATAAATAAAATCTTAAAAAAAAAAAAAAGATTGTCCTAAAGTCAGTTAGCTCATAGCATTGTGGATAGGCATTCCAACTTCTAATTTTATGATACAGGATAATGTACCCATACAATGGTTTGGGGCAACTTTTACACAAAGCCATGGACAGTTAATTGGATCCCATGTTTTTAGAGGTGCCTGATGATCCTGTCATATAGATTATTTAGTTTTTAGAAACTATCCTCAGTGGGACTTGGTATTATTAGAAGGTTCTATCAAACATCAAAGAGATACTTCAGCTTAATTCTCACACTGTGATCCGACTTCAGAAATAGCATGCTGTTAATAACAATATGTGAAAACGAGACTCAGCCCTGCCCAGCTCGTGGTCTCGGCGTGCTCGTCGGCACCATCAGACTCATCTCTCTAAGTGCTGTGGTTTTAGGGGCGTGCTAGAGGGTGTAGGACTTGGCAGAGAAAAGCTGAGCAAAGCCAATGAGAAAATGGAAACTAAAAAACAAACAAACAAACAAACAAAAAACGCTAGGGTTCCTGGGAGACATAGTACAAAACAGAGGAAAGTGTTTAGAGCAGATTACTGTGGCCGACTTTAGGGGGACGTTTCTGAGCATCTGCTTGGTTTGAGGTCTCGGTGGGACTGAGGTCAAAGTGGGAGAATTTTCAGTAGAAATGAAACCGCGACATTGCATCAGGCTATGAAAGGGGCGGTGCAGTGGTGTTTTCATGATAATTCTTTAGCTGTGCTCAGGCTCCAAGCCTGATCCCTCTTGACGTTCCTTCTCTCAGGGCTGAATCTGGTGCCTTTGCGGTGAACTCTCTTCTGTTCCTGGATTTGACCTGCAGTAGCTGTAGCACCACTGTGGTCGCTGCTCTCCAAGTGTTCATGTTCTGTGGGGACAGGGAGCAAAACTGTATCTTGTGTATCTCTGTATACCCCCTGCTTGCCAGACACTTAACAGTTTTCAGTAAGTATTTGCGGATTAAATGAATGAATGATTGGGCGATTGCTTATGTGCAGGATCCAGGTGACATAGGAAAAAGCTTTTCCTACTGATCCGTGGTTAACTTTGTGAATTAAAGATCTTCTGCCTCTTAAATGACTTCATAATTATAACCTTCAGAATGGGCAAAATATTGGGGCAGCCGGGTGGCTCAGTCGGTGGAGCATCTGACCCTTGATTTTGGCCCAGGTCATGGTCTCAGGGTCGTGAGATCGAGCCCAGTGTCCAGCTCCACACTGGGCGTGGAGCTTGGTTAAGATTCTCTGTCTCCCTCTTCCCCTGTCTCCCCCCCAAAGGCAAAATATTAAGATATATTTCTGATGATGTTGTAAAACTTGAAAGCACCACTCATGAAATTACTGCTGTAAAATATAGAGTGTGTGTTTCAGAAACAAACTCCCTACCTAGTTAGGATTTGGAGAGATCTCATATTGACCATGCATGCCTTTAAAAAAATATAATTAAATGGAAGCTTCCTGAGTCATCACTTGAATTGGATGTAAATCATGTCCAATCTGCTTATTAACATGCCCCTCACCTCCATGCCTGATTAACAGAGAAGTCCTTCTAAAAGGTATTCTTACATGTTTCATTTTTGTTAGCCTGCTGTGGTTTATTTGATTTTCATGTGATTTCACCTTCTTGAATTCAAGTAAGACTTTTTGATACAAGCACAACTATTAAAACACAGAAGAAGCACCACACAATGCTTTTCAGGGGTAGCAAAGGATAATTCACATCTTAGATCTTTACACGAACTTCTTGGATGGCAAATGAGGCTGTAAACAGAAATTTGGAATGAGGACAAGGAAAGTGAGAGGGACTCCCAGAGAGGACAGTTGTCAAGTCCCCTTGGATCACCACTGTCCTTCAGGGATTCTGTTAGGGTTTCCCATTCTCCTTCCTGGTTTTGCTTTGTTTTGAAGAGGTGGCAATGGGGAGGTTTCCCCTCTCACTTCAGCTGGCTCTCCTGTGGACTCGGGAGCTGGTTTTCCCACATTCCTTTTTGAAAACTGAGGAATTCATGCTGGGTCTACACCGGTTCTCTTAGGTGGTGATGCTGGAGGTGAGACTGAGGAAGGTCAAGCCCCGAGAAAGTGCTGGATGGGAGTGCATGGTGGTGGCAGCAGCCATGACTCCGCAACCTCTTGGTGGGAGAGGAATTTTCCCCTTCTTCTGCCTTCGGAACTGAAGGTCCTCTCTCATTCTTCTTGTCTCACACTTCAGTGATGTTTCTTCAAAAGCTATGATAGGTTGACAGGATCGATTTCTGTACTTCTGATGTAGTATTTCTCCAAGAGTGCCCAACTTCGCACTGGAGAGACGTCCTTATCTTGAAGTTGGATGAGGCTCTTCACAAAGCATCAGCCGTGCAGCCCCCTTCCCTGCACTGCTCCCACCTTGTCCCACCCAACGAGGGAGAGTCTGGACTCACGTGCACACACCCACCCATGCCCACCCTTCCACATTCTAGTGTCTTCACTCAGGCACTTCCTTAGGTCTGGATGCTGCTGCTGTCCTTTGAGCCTTGTAGATTTCTACCGGACCGCAAAGTCTCTACAAAATACTACTTCCTCTTTTAATTCCTGTCTTTTCCCAGTCATAATTTCTTCTCTCTTTTTAAAAAAATTCTGCATTGCCATATTCCTGGGAAACCTCTATCATGGCCCTCCTACACGACATTGTGTAGATTTTTAAAAAATGTCTCCCTCATGCACATTTCCCCCATCGGGCCCCTGAGCTATATAGACCAGTATGAATAGACCATCAAATCAAAATGGTCTAGCTTTAAAGACATGACAGCTAACTGTATTGTGTGTGTGTGTGTGTGTGTGTGTACTCCATATAGCTTTAAAAATATGAAAATGTGTTAATAAGAGGTTACCTAATTGTGTAGAAAAACTACAAACATTAACTGTCTAGGGAATAAAAAAAAATCTTCCTTTTTTGTAAAACTTGATCAACTAACCCTAACCCTATCCTTCCTGTTAATGATTTGATAGAACCAATGCTAGAAAATGGTATGAAAAACTATACAAAGACAGGACTAGTGTTAGAGCCACAGAGTCGACATTACACTTTGCATTTGCTTGGCTTCATTGAAGATCATTACCTTTGTATCTGAGTTTGTTTTTGAGATTGATTTAGAATTACCTTTTGGTATCAGGTTAATTTGAAAAATCCCCTTTGCTGAGATTTTTATGGCTTCCGTGAGTAGATTTCTCCATCTATCGGTGTCCTTAGAGCCCTAGGAGGGAAGCCTGCAGCTGTGTTTCAGTTTCTGTAGCCCTGTTCCTGAGGCTGAGAAAAACATCAGTTGTTCATGAAGGGGAGAGGGTTGTGGGGGGATGCAGGTGCTCATCCATGTCAGGTGCATGGCCTGGTGCTTCTTTGGCGCTCTGCTTGGGTGTGAAGAGTTAAGGGCCTGTGCCACAGTGGGCTGGATGGAGATGAAGGAAAGGTAGATGTCCAAAGGAGACATCTATGAGATTGGTATACGTTGTCTACAAGATTGGAATGGCTGGAAAAGGATGATAAAAGAATAAAATAAATAAACAGCAAACCCTGAGAATTTGAGCAGTGACCTTGGGTGGGGTGGGGAAGGTATATTTACTTACGTTTACTAGAGGACTATCTCCTTTGTGGTTTATCCACAAATTCTTTTTCAGTCTTTATTAGCAGTCCAGTAGAGGTCCAGAGGCTCTGATAAGAGGTGGGCAATTGCCTTGTTTTCTTTTCTCGATCTTCCCACATCTTCTCTATCCTTAAAGCATTCAGCTAGCTAAGTGGAAAATGGACACAAGTAAGTTTGAATCTTTGCCCCCATCTCCTTCCTTTATCTTCCAAAACACTGTCATCTCAGGTAAAATAAAATACAGAGTTCCTTACAGAACTCACTTAAAATATATAAATTAGCCCATATTTCAGCCTGAGGAGGAAAGCTATTTCATGCTGGAAAAAATTGAGGATATGAGACGAGCTGGCTTGCAAGGCAGGAGGGGGAAGTTGGAGAATTTTTCCCAGTTTCCTGAGCTGGGTAGATCTCATGAATGTACTTTTCTTACTCTGCAGGTTTTTGAGATTCCAGAACATTAGCACACATACATGCACTTTATGTGTAACAGGGAGTAGTACCCAAATATTTATTTGAATAAACAAATGCATATGTTTTTGTTATATCCTTAAAGATCAGCCATGTGTTGTGCAGGGGGCATGCCTCTGGTCTTGCTTTCTGAGTGAAAATCAGATGAAAGGGGGCCATGTAGCCGGTCGTCCTCAGCACCAGTGACCCCCTCCCCATGCAGTGGGGTCAGGCAGGACTCCTAGTGCATCGCTGATCACACAGCAGGAGACACTGAGACACAGGCTTTGTTTCCCTCGTTCTGATCCAGCTTTCTGCTCTTGCAGGTGCGCACATCTTGACCGACTCAGCAGGAAGGTGGATTTTCTTTGTGTTTAAAGAAAAAAAAATGTCCCTGTGTCTGTAGAGATGATTTGCAGTTCAGCCCGGCTGAAGCTGACCGAATGAGACTATGGGCTGTGCCTCTGCCAAGCATGTTGCCACTGTTCAAAATGAAGAGGAAGCCCAGAAAGGGAAGAACTACCAGAACGGAGATGTGTTTGGCGGTGAGTGCCGTTGAACTTGACCCTTGACCTGTTGACCTGGGCCTTTCACTTTCTCAGGAGTGAATATTTGTAGTGTTTTGGGGTGGGGGCGAGTGGTGGTAAAGGGCTGATGAGATATGGCTAGAAATCACTGCAGATCTTTCATGTGGGGGCAATTTCCATAATAATTTATACATAGAGGATTTTGAGGGAGTATTATGGAGGTTTTATACAGAAGCTAACATTTAGGTCAAGCTGTAAATACCGAATGGGTACCTAGGACAGCAGCCACAGGGGGTCCTGGCAGAGGAGCGCTGTAAGACTGAAAACAGCGGTCCAAAAGTGCAGCGAGTGAGGATTTGTAAATGAGAAGGTAAGGTGTTTCTTAGGGCTAGTAGTTACTCTTTACGGGACTTTTCGTGTGTATTTTTTTCAGATTAAAAAAAATGCAAATACAGGGCGCCTGGGTGGCTCAGTGGGTTAAAGCCTCTGCCTTCGGCTCAGGTCGTGATCTCAGTGTCCTGGGATTGAGGCCCGCATCGGGCTCTCTGCTCAGCAGGGAGCCTGCTTCCTCCTCTCCCTGTCTCTCTGCCTGCCTCTCTGCCTACTTGTAATCTCTCTCTCTGTGTCAAATAAATAAATAAAATCTTTTTAAAAAAATGCAAATACAATGAATTTAATAATCCTCTTTTAACCTCTCTGTGATGATTCAAAGTGACTTTAGGACATCTAGTGCAAAGGTCACAACCTGCCAACCCGTGGCCACATCAGGCTTGCAAATATATTTCTTTGGCTTCCAGAGAATTATAAATAAAAAGCAAGGCATCATTTAAAACTCAGGCTATTTCACATAAAACCCCCAGATTTCTTCAGGAAATCTGGCGACACCGGGTCTGTCTTCCCCGAGGCAACAGTCAGTGGGTTGAGGTAGCAGTGGCCCCCTCGGTGCAGGAACTACTGAGCCCACCCTGGAGAGCACACCAGGCCCCGTTCCCTCATGAGCATTACCAGCCTGGCCACTTCCAGGCTTCTGAGACTGCCTGGTGATGAGTTTGTTCCTTAGACGACCCGCGGTTGCCCTGGTGCCGCATGGCTGTGGGTTAATACAGAATTCCAGTTAGGAAGGCAGACGTTTGGCTGAATTACTTTAACAGTGACAACCCACGACTGGACTCTGCCTAGCAGTCTTGTGTTCAGCCACTGGCAAGTCACTCTACAGCATTTGGGTCCCTCGTGATGGTTGTGCCGGTCCTCGGTGAAGAATTGGGGTGCTGTGAGAAAACTACTGCTCCGCTAAAAGTGGGCTAGTGTATATGGGAGGAGGATTTTGTGTTGTGTCATTTTAAAGAAATGTATGTGTTGCCTGGAACAAATTTGCTTCTGGTGGTGACTGCCTAGAAAATTCAGAACTGTGGAGAAGAGTAACGTGGGAGTGTCTAAATAAAACTCGACTTCAGATCACTGAGACCAGTTTCTGGAAAAACGGTTAATTGGAACTAGCATCATTCCGTCACCCTCAAACACTTAACTGTTAAGAGAACGTAATCTAGTATCAAGGATTTGTTCAAGCTAATTTCTATGTGATATTCTGTGTCATTATCATTTTTGTAACAAGAGCTACCGTTAATGGAGCTGCCACCATATGTCAACATGCCGAAGCATTTATACATTCATTTTCGTGGTGGATTTTCACAACAATCCTGTGAAAGATGTGTCATGCCAGTTTTACATATTTGGAGGCTGAAGCACAGAGAGATTAACCGGTCCCAAGTTGCTCAGCTACGAAGCCACAGACTCAGGTCCCTCTGACCCCAGAGTCCATGTTGCTTCTCTCAATGTTGATGCCTGGCGCCCTGTTGCCTCCCATTGGTCACTCATTGTTCAATGCAAATGTTATGAGGCAGAAAAAGCCAAATACCAGGAGAGGAAAAGACTTACATCGTGATAAGAGTCAAGGGGATGGAGAGACTGCATTAGAAGATGGGATCAGAGCAGATTTCTCAAGGTGACATCTGAACCTGGCCTTAAAGGACCAGAAGAATCTAAACTTGTCGGGTGAAGGGTGCAGGAAGGAACTGGATGAAGAAAGGCTAGAGGTAATGTGAGACTTACTTGAGAATTGTAAGTAATCCAGTTAGAGTGGAATATAAAATTTAAGTAGGAGAGAAGTAGCTAGAAAACTAACGGTTAAATTATACAGAACTTTGAGTACCAAATTGCAGTCTTTAGAAAGATAGACTGTAAGAGCAAAAATCGGTGATAGTCAATATACTGCACTTATATCCTGCCTCGCAGTGAGACCAGCTAACCATCTAGTTGGTAATTCAGTTTCAGCTTTTATAGGCAAGGAGACTTTCTGGTATTCCAAAGTACCATGTGTATTTGGCAAATGTTGGCATCTAATAAAGGATTCTTCCATTAGTCACCTATCACTGGATATCAGACAACCTTAAGATCTCAGTGGCATTCAACAATGAGCATGTCTTTCTTGATCACGAGTTGGTGAGTCAGCTGAAATGGCTCTGCTCCATGTCTCTCTCATCTTCCTCCTGGGACTGATGAACTGCAGGAGGGGAGAGGGGGGCATGCTCTTCTTTTACAGAAGGGCAAAAGTGCAAGTAATACACAAGATGCCTCTTAACTTTGGGCTTATACTGGCACAGTGTCACGTGCACCCACGTTTTACTGGTCAACTCAAGTCATATGAATGGGCTCAAAGACAAGAGGCAGAGAAACCCATCAGACCGCAATGCATTCATGATGAGGGTGTCGATGAAGAGAAGGGTCAAGAATTGAGGCTGACAATTCAGTCCACCCCCAGCCTGCCCAGTCATTGCTGCCTGTGTGGCTCCGTGCAGTTCATGCAATCTGAGGTTTGGTTTTTTTTAGCCTCCCAGTACTTACAATGACGTGTTATTCACTTAAGCATTCATCATCTTGTTGCTCTTTCTGACATAAACATTTGTGGGTTTGTGGCATGGTGTTAGATACAGCAGAACAAGGAGGGAGAGAGCTTCTTGAACAGATCAAGGGAGATGGTTTTTGATAGTTCCACAGGGCTCTGGGGGCAGAGTGAACATCAGTGCCTTTATCCTAGTGTTACTAAATGCTAGAGTATGTGTGTGACACGAGAAGGTCCATCTGTGTTTCTCCACTTAAATATTAGTTTGCAAGCAGAGCAAGTGTACAGAATCCCAGTATGATCACAGATGGTCCCAGGTGACTAGCATATCTGGTTCACTTTTACCCACTTGATATCTTTGTCACCCATTGTTTCATAATTTGTTACCTCATAACGAAGAGCTCCACACTTAGTAGCTTGAAACAAGCACTGGTTTATTATTTATCACAATTCTGTGGGTGCCCGGAGTTCATATTCTGTTGAACTACCTAGGCTCAACCAGGTAGTGGCATTTAGCTGGGAGCTCAGTGGGGCTCAACTAACTAAGATGGCTTCAAGTCTCATGGCTAGAAAGTCAAACTTTTCATGAGGTGGCTGGTTTCTAGGGAAGGAGGTAGAAGCTGTCAGGTCTATGAAGACCTAGCACAGAAGTCCCAGAACGTCACTTTTGCCTTATTCTGTTGATTAAAGCAAGTCACAATACCATTCCAGAGTTGAGAGAGCTAGAGGTCTGACCATCTATTGAGTCTAAGGAATTGTTGGCAGCCATCTTTGGAGACTAGTTACCTCAGTCACTGAGTGAGGCAGTGAGAACCCCATGACTGGATTGATTATATTCCAACCTGAACAGTTAGAGTCTGCTTTTTAAATCACTGCTCTGTTTTTTACTGAATAGAGTTGCCTCGTTCACTTTTTGGAAGCTGTTTTTAAATGTTTAAAAAATGTTATTATTGCTTGTTGTTGAAGAGTTGACAAAGTCTGTGAAGGATGGCATATTTGGGGATGGCTCTGAGGTATGTGTCTCTGAGTGTGTGTACACACACACATTCGATCCTTTTCCTAAAGGTGTGAATTTAATTTCATAGTTTCTAAGGACATGCTGAGGAGCGTTGATACACAGTGTGTTTTTTATGAAGCAGTTTGGTCCTCGTGATGTTTTGGTTATCTAGAAGACCCACCACTCCAAATGTGTGTGACAGAATATGTCTAGAATATTCCACCATAGAGGATTAAGTGACAAAAGAGCATCCTGACTCCTAGATTTCATAGAATTCAGGTCATTGAGAAGGAACTTTATCACTGACATTTACCCATAGGCTTTCTTTCCCTTTAAATACTGAAGCATAAAAAGTTTCACATCTGAAGTTGTGCCTCACATCCATGTGGCCTGTTGAGAAGTACAATCCAGACCAGAAAGCTCCATCTCCAGACTGGAATTTTCCTTCCGAGTGGTCAGGGCCGATGTGCCGAGGTCAGTCGGAGGACAGCTGAGTGGATTGCCAAAACCTGCTTGCAGCAGAGGGGTGGCCAACAGGTTCAAGTTATCATGAACTAGTTAAGCAAGTTCTAAAGGAAATCCAAGTGCTTACTGAATTTCTTTTAACAGCCAGTCACTTAGACTATTAAAGTAGGTGCACAGAACAGAATCAAGCCTTATTGGGGAAATTAACATGTCAAGCCTGAGATCATTATCTCTCCTGCAGCCCACCCCAAGGGGAGAAAGCTCTTTACTTATATTGACTTTATTGTTTGCCCCAAGGTCACCACCATTCTTCCAGGAATATAGGCTTTAATCTTGAAAAGGCTTTAAACTGGAGGCCTTTGTGTCTTCCAATTCCTGTGACTCTTGCTGCTCTCCCCAGAAGCTCTTTTCCTGCCCTTGCTACAGCCCGTTACCCAGAATAGCCCAGAATAGCGCAGTGTCTCCAAACTGAGCTCCATGAGCCTCCTTGTTTGTTTGTTTTCTCCTTGGATTTTTGTTGTTGTTGTTGTCATTCATTTTTAATTCTCCATTTTTTGCGCCACTGTCAGAATCTATCAGGTTTTTCTAAGTGCTCCTCTGGCTATGTTCGTTCTCCTCCAGAACTTTCTGTGACGCCTAATTCTTAGTCAGTAAAATCCTAAATCCTTAGTGAACATGCCTTGCATGGGCTCATAGCCACCTTGACAGCCTTGTTTCACACTCTGTCCTTCATGTTCCCTGTTCTCAGTCAGACTGGACAGCTTGCCCTGTGACCTCAGACACACCTGTCTCCCAGGCCGTCTGGTACGCCATGACCTCTGCTGGGTATGGGCCATTTCTCCTGCCTTCGTCTTTTTAAAGCTTGCTGTTCTTCCAAACTTCACCCAAACTTGCATGAAGCTTTTCTCAAAGCTTCAGAAAGTATCGCTCTCCTGACATTCCAGAATACCTTTCTGCATACTTACGTATTCGGTTTATTTCTTGATGTGTCTCATCTCGTTATTTGTGTATATATGCCATCTCTCTTATGAGCTGGTTAGCCTCCTGAAGGCAGGGACTGTAGGTCTTGAGGGAAACCGGGGTTCCCAGAACTCTGGGAGCTGAAGGCAGAGAGATTGTTTGGGGATCGGTGTGGGCACTGCCCGCCAGCTTCCCCACATGACTAGGTGGCCGAGTTTGGCTGAAGGACCAAGAGAGTCTGAGGTTTATAAATATTCCCTTAAGTGGAGGTGCTTAGATTATTACAGTAAATTCTTCTGGAATAGCAGTACAAGACTAAATATAAAAGGGAAGCTGTAAAGCAAGATTTTGGCTACTTTGTCTCCCCCGGGCTCTATATTGTTGTGTAGCTTCTGTTAAGTTCTGATGCTTAGCTGTGTAAATTGAGAGCATATAAAGGGATTGTGTGTGTGTGTGTGTGCGCGTGTGAGAGAGAGAGAGAGAGGGAGAGGGAAGGGGAGAGGGAGAGAGAGAGAGGTGTTATCCAATCTGTTACCCATCTAAAATACTCTAGGGACCAACTTCACAGGTTATGGGAAGATTACATAAGAGAATATATCATATTCACTCAGAAAGTCAAAGCAGTTGAAGGCAAAGTAATAATTCACTGTTTCTTTCTGCAGTAATTTCTGATTGCATGAAGTGAAGATTAATTAAAATTAATCTGTGTTTGTGTTAGTGAGACAGTAGCAGGATAATGTTACTTCTGGGCCATCCAGTCCAGTAGCCTCTGGCCGCCTCTGACTATGAAGCATGTGAAATATGCCTATTCTAATTGAGATGTGCTATGAGCACGAAACACACACAGGACTTTAAAGACTTTGTATAGAAGAGAGTGTAAAATAGCTCATTCATGATTTTTTTATTAGTTATGTATTGAAGTGATAATATTTTGGATGTATTGGGTTAAATAAAATACATTATTAAATTAATTTCATCAGTTTCTTTTTGCTCATTGAATGTGGCTCCTAGAAATACTGAAAGTACATCCGTAACTTGCATTATTTTTCTACTGGAAGGTGCTGGTTTAAGTCCCTGAAAGGAAGTGTTGGTGTTTCGGGCTCCCTTTTCTTTCCAGGTGCAGCTTTGGAGCTTACTTTTTCTGGAATTCAGGAGAAAAGGAGTTAGGTAGGCTGAGACCGGTGGGGGAGCAGGGTGTTGGGGTACACAGGACAGCTGGAAAGGCAGAGGCAGGGAAGCAGCTTAGCAGCGGAGGAAGAGCACATGCTCACTTGCTCATCTCTCTGCACTAATCAGTGGGAGTCTTTACTGCCCCTCATGTAACTTCTGCTGGCCCAGGGAAGCTTCTGTTGACTTCTGAAATTGTTATTTTCTGAGGATCAGAGAGGAAATCTTTCTTTTTCCCCACCCACCCCACCTTTTGTTTTTGTTTTGTTGTTGTTGTTTTCAATGAGTTGGTAAAGAACCTAAAGGGCAGTAGAACTGTTTGATGGGTTTGTGATAGAGATGGGTCATGGTCATGAAAGCTGGGGAGAAGAAAACTTAAGTCAAGATGGTGAGGAACCTGGCCCTGGGTTTAGTCTTTGAAGACTGCACAGTGTCTTGAGCTGAGCCTCCCAAAGTTCTCAATGGCTTGAAGTGCACATGGAGCTCGTGAAATTATAGACGTCAGTCCACCTTGAACAGGAGGTTGCATCATACTCTTCCAGAGTAAACGTTCTTAGCCCAGAGAAGGTGCCCAAAGGGCTCCTGGGACACTCTGATAGCTGCTTGTTGCTTTGACAAGAGAGAAGTCTGTTTCGTGAGCATATTACCGTGATGATGAGTTCTGTCTCTAGCTGGGGTTTCTTCCAGCTTTCCCACTTCATTAGTGCCTGGGTTTTTTCATCTACGATACAGAGATAGTAATGGAATCCACCTCTAGGAGTCCTGTGGAAGATCAGATGAATTAACAATGGAAAGCTCTCAGAACATCGTCCGGTGCATAATTAGCACCCAAGCATCAATTATAGATACGAATAGATTTGCCCCACCTCTTCACTCTTGCCCCTCACCCACCTCAAAATATACTGTGCTAGAATGTCCCGTGATGCAGAATCTAATCTAGCTGGGGTAGAGTCAGTCTGGATTTCTATTTGGAAGAATGTCCTATAAACAGAAAATCAAGAAAATCCTATATATTTTTTAAATGTAAATTCAGTTAGTTAACATATGGTGTATTAGTCATTTCAGAGGTAGAGTCAGCGATTCATCAGTTGTATGTAACCCCTGGTGCTCCTTACATCACAGGTCCTCCCCAATGTCCATCACCCAGTTATCCCCTCCCCCTCCCCCCTCCCCTCCAGCAACCCTGTTTGTTTCCTGTAGTTAAGAGTCTCTTATGGTTTGTCTCCCTCTCTGATTTTTGTCTTATTTTCTTTTCCCTCCCTTTGCCTATGCTCCTCTGTCTTGTTTCTTAAATTCCACATGAGTGAAATCATGTAATTGTCGTTCTCTGATTGATTTATTTTGCTTAGCATAATACTTTCCATATTTTAAAAAAAAGGGGGCGCCTGGGTGGTTCAGTGGCTTAAAGCCTCTGCCTTCTGCTCAGGTCACAATCTCAGGGTCCCGGGATCAAGGCCCACATCAGGCTCTCTGCTTAGCAGGGAGCCTGCTTCCTCCTCTCTGCCTGCCTCTCTGCCTGCTTGTGATCTCTCTCTATATATCAAATAAATAAACAAAATCTTTTAAAAAATAAATAAAATATAAAAAAATAAAGAAAATTCTGGGCACCTGAGTGGCCCAGTCGGTTAAGCATCCGACCTGATTTCAGCTCAGCTCATCATCTCAGGGTCATGAGATCAAGCTCTGCATCAGACTGCTCAGCGGGAAGTCTGCTGAAGAATCTCTCTCTCTCTCTCTCTCAAATAAATAAATCTTAAAAAAAAAAAATCCAAGTACTATTTTTCTTTCCCATGCCATTGATATCCTGAACCTCTTTGTTTAATGTTACATAGAGAGATAAGTGGAAAAGTAGGACTATTTGTCACTGGTGGGTTCAAGGCAGCCTGACTGCAGGATGAGGGAGCCTCTGAGTTCACGGACACTGTTGGTAGGGACATGCTGGCAGGGCCCTTGCTGGTGTCCCTCCGGTTTTATGTCTAGAGTTGCTCTCTTGCTCCTCCAGGGGCCCAGTCTTCTCTATAGCTGCCTGGAGCCCTTTGCAGGCAGAAAATATGAAAGAACGTGGACCCGGAGAAGGCAGTGGAGACGGTTCAGATCCCATCCAGTGAAAGGCACGGAGGACTGGAGCTGCAGGCAAGGCTTGTTCTCTGCTGGGGAAGTTCTCAAAAAGTGACTCAGCAACACGAGAGAACGTGGGAGGGTTTCTTTACCCACAGCATTTCTCCTCTGAGTTATTTTCTCCCGAGTGACATCACAGAATTCAGAAATTCAAAAACAATGGCTTCTTCCTGGAATCCTGACTGATGTGGCAGAAAGGATGCGTTTTGCTTTAAGCACCTGCCTGGAACACCCCCCCTCCCCCCGCCCCCGCAGTGTTCACCTGGCTGCACCTGTCCGATGCAGAGATCGAATTTTGGACCTGGCTCTCCTCTGCAGAGACCAGCTCAGCACCTGCCTTCTGCGCCCAGGTCCGGAAATGTGACTATTTCTTTTGCCCTTGAATTATGATATCAAAACAACTATTACACTCCTCTTCTACGGTTTCTCTTGTTATCCCTATTTGATGTGAAAGGAAAACGAAGCCAAGAGCCACGCCACTTCACTTACCTGAAGAAGCAGGACTGTGGCTGGAGCTAAGGTTGCAGACTCTTGACTAAGGGAGATCCCCCTCTTGGGAAGAAGACAGCTGCCTTTGCTGTTAAATCTAAACCAGCCTCCGCTCGGGAGTCTTTGGAAAGTAATTGCTAACCGGCTGCTTGAGCTCAGCCCCAGCTTTTAACTGAGGATATTTGAAGGCTCTATTGTTATACATAGGGCTATTTTCAGAAGACCTGAAATTCACGGTCATGGTGAATGCACAGGCTTGAAAGCTGGCAAATTGGTTTCAAATCGGTACTCACCAACATGTAACTTGGCAAATTACTCTCTTTGCCTTGGTTTCCCCATCTGTCTAATATGGGGAGAACTAGTAGTTACCTGCCTTCAGAGGACTGTTGGGAGATTTAATGTATGAGTGTATAGAATAGGACTTGCTGCATAATACAGACTGTGCAAGTGCCATTTGTTAATATCAAATTAGCAGCCCTAGTTTCCCTTGATTATGCTGGGGGGTTGGGGAAGCATAACCCATTTATTACAGATGTGTAATTCAGCAAGCCTGAAAAGTTTATCAATTATCCACATAATACTGATCTCTTTATTTTATATTTTTAAGTATTTGTGTTCCTATAATTTTTTTTCTGTTTTGACCTAGAACAGCTTCTGTTCTGTATAAGATATGAGTGTGTGTGACCATGTGGTGTCTTTAAATCAGAAGACTTAAGGCACGTCTGGGTGGCTCAGTCGGTTAAGTGTCTGTCGTTGGCTCAGGTCATGAACCCCGGGTCCTGGGATTGAGTCCTGGGTCCTGGGATTGAGTACTGCATCAGGCTCCCTGGTTAGCAGGGAGCCTGCTTCTCCCTCTCCCTCTGCCTGCCACTCCCCCTGCTTTGTGCTCTCTCTCTCTCTCTCTCTGTGTCAAATAAATAAAGTCTTTAAAAATAAAAAAAAATAATCAGAAGACTTAAGTATATGACCTGAGTGATGAATATAATATTATGCCTTATTCCTACAAAAGTGTGGTTTAAAAAAATAGTCCCATCCTAGAAGTTAACAAATATATTTTCATTTATCACACATAAATCTCTGTATATGTGTGAACTTGTGTGTCTGTACAGTGCACTGTAGCATTTTCCTGCTCCTGGTTTTATCATGCACAGTGAGGATGTTTATAGAAATAAGGACACTTCTTTTTTTTTTTTTTAAGATTTTATTTATTTATTTCACAGAGGGAGAGAGATCACAAGGAGGCAGAGAGAGGGGGGGGGAAGCAGGCTCCCCGCTGAGCAGGGAGCCCGATGCGGGCCTCGATCCCAGGACCCTGAGATCATGACCTGAGCCGAAAGCAGAGGCTTTAACCCACTGAGCCACCCAGGCGCCCAGGACACTTCTTTATGAAGCACTGTGGAGAGGCCAGGAGGCGACAGGCACAGATGATGCCCCCAGTGATTGTAATTGGATAAGCGCATCCATAACTAACTGAGCTAAAAAGATGTACAAATTAGATACTATTTCAATTCACATTTTATTTTTTAAAAATACTTTGTTGCATATAAGCCTAATATTAAAATCTGAACTCCTTAACTCCTCACTCTATATTAGAGTTTTCCAGATGAATCAAGATTGAACTGTAAAATATGGAACCATGAAAGTACTATAAAAAAAGATGGGTGAAAAAAATATGAGTGAGTGTTTTTATAATCTTATGTTTGTAATGCTGCAAGATCCAGTGCCATAAAGAAAAGTTGATAAGTTTTACTGTGTAAAATTCTCTGCACGACAACAAACAAACCGCCATTAACTCAGATGTTAAAAATGTCAAACAGAGTGAGAATAATATTTGTAACATAGATAAGGTTAGTAAGACTAGTATAAAAAGATTCTTAAATGTAAGGAAAGAACTAACACTCCACCTGAAAAGTACACAGGGTTTGTGACCAGGCAATTGAAAAGAAAAAATACAAAAGGCCAATAAACATGGCAGAAAGATAACTCAGCTTCTTAGAAATCAAATAAACGACACCAAAGAAAGCAGAATAAAACCTTTTCACCACTCAGATTGGCAGGAATGGGCATCTATCTCACACTGTAACTGCCAATCTGGGCGGAGGGGCACCAACTAGTTATAAACATAAACACATATAGAATGTAAATGAGCTGCCCTTCACCCCAGCCATCCCACTTCTAGGAATTTATCATAATGAGATAATTGGATGAGCATGCAAACCTGTATACTCCAGGGTCTTTCTCGCTGGGGAAACATACATCAGATATAGCCATTAAAGATTAAGGTACTTTTTATTTGTTTGTTTGTTTTTAAGTAGGCTACACACCCGAGTGTAGAGCCTGACGCGGGGCTTGAACTTACGACCCTGAGATCAAGACCTGAGCTGAGATCAAGGGTCATGCTTAACTGACTGAGCCACCCTACTCTATATTTACTGAGATGCAAAGAAAGTCTACAACATGTTAATAAATGAAAATAGGGAAGGGTTTTACACAGCACATCTTGTTCGTAAACTTTATTTGTTTAAAATATATGTAAAACGGTGTGTACTTAAAAAGATGTTTGGGAAGGCTGTTCACCAAAACATTAACAGTGGCAAGTCTCTTGTGAAGTCTCAGGTGATTCTTCATTTCTTCCTGGAATTCTTCTATGTGATTTAAATCTTTGGTGGTCAACATTTGTCATTCAATACAACTGTTTATTTTGATAAGTAGAATTTTGTGTTTCCGTTTTCCGAAGGCTGGCTGCTATGCTTCAGGGCACTGTGAAATCCATCCCATAGGAGAAAGTTCTATCCCTGAAAATAGCCCCGGGGCCACAGGGATTTGACAAATAGACTTGTTTGCCCAGGTAAACAGATGGAGTCTGACTAATGGCGCTTGTTGTCTAGTATTTCCTTCTGTCTACTAGGCACTTATCAACCACCTCTCATGGCATAGGTTCCGTGCTAGGTACTGAGACTATACAGATAAAGGAAGCCTGGCCCTGCTCTTTAGGAACTGATCATGATGTAACAGATGAGCATCTCAGCAGAATGTCAGTATCGTACGATATCATGCAGAAGGGTCTCTCATCCCAGGAGTAGAGAAAAACTCTTAAAGAGGATGATTAAGTCTCAGCTGAGTCTTTTTTTAAAAGATTTTATTTGTTTATTTGACACAGAAAGAGAGCAAGAGCAGTGGGAGCAGCAGGCAGAGAGACAGGGAGAAGCAGGCTCCCTCTGAGCAAGGAGCCCAATGCGGGGCTTGATTGCAGGACCCTGGGATCATGACCTGAGCCGAAGGCAGACGCTTAGCCAACTGAGCCACCCGCTTAAAAGACTGAGTCTTTTCAGACTCACCCTCAGCTGAGTCTTAAAAGATGAGTAGAGACAAAAGAACAGAGGTAGGGCAGGAGTGAGAGGCTGAGAAACTGAAAAGGCTCAGGGGTGCATTGCGCATCAGGTATGTCAAAGGAGACTGGGAAGCTTTACCAATCCCATGGGGAAATAACTTTAGAGAATCTCACATCAGAACAAGTGTCTTAAATATTTGGAAATTTTACACTGTAATTTTTTCCCCAAATACTGAAAAGCTCCTGTAGGCAGTACAGGAATCAAAATTATGTGAGAGATCAGACAATGGGTTAAGAACTTAGAAAACACTGGACAGATATAGTGAGAAGATTTGATGCTAATTCCTTAAGCTATTTAAGTGGTTAGCCTCATTTCAGTTTTAGTAATCATAGACCCTGAAACACTGGTCCCAGAATATAACCTTGTATACATGTTAAAACTGTATTATCATTAAAACACCATCAGGGGCGCCTGGGTGGCTTAGTCATTAAGCGTCTGCCTTCAACTCAGGTCATGATCTCAGGGTCCTGGGATTGAGCCCTGCATCGGGCTCCCTGCTCAGCAGGAAGCCTGCTTCACCCTCTCCCACTCCCCCTACTTATATTCCCTCTCTGCTTCTTGCTTGTATTCCCTCTCTTGCTGTCTCTCTCTTTCACTGTCAAATAAATTTAAAAAAAAATAAAATAAAAAAGCAAGAACAAAAACAAAACACCATCAAACCAGCTGAGACAGAATTTGACGGTGTGGTGTTTGTCCCATGTGGGAATCAGAACATGACTCTGTTCCTTACTATATTGCACACTGGTGGTGTCTCCAAAGTAGATTCTATATGCGTCATCTGTCACAAGTAAATTCTTCACGTGGGGTGAAATAAAGACAAAAACATGGTAACAGTTACTCACTTAGGAGCATGCAGGAACTTGTTGCTGCAGATAAGCCCTGGGTCTTTGGCAATCTTTAGAGGGGAGGATTGGGACACAATGGGAGGTAGCAATGGCATGTCCATCCCCCTGGGGCCGAGCAAGGTGAGGTCTACTGTTCACTTACCCACCCATTGTTCCTAAGAGTTCAGTTGTTAAATATTTCTTGGTGAGTGGTTTGTGGTCATAAATTGGTGTCACAGTTTAATTGTGTTTCTGATAGCAACGTTCCAAACAGTGAGGAAAATTGCTTCATCTTCTTAGAAACTCCTAAAGCAATAATCCTCAGTCACTGGTTGTTCATTGGCCAGTTACAAGGTTAGAATGGTTCCAACTGACTCCGTGTTTATGAACAGGACCTGCGACCTGGCAGGTGGTGGGTGCGACAGAAACAGAATTAGGTGACTTACCCACAAATCCTTTACCCTATTTTAGAAAAGACACCATTTATGCACAGGAAATAATTCAGCAACAAACAGAAACTGGACTTGAAAATGTGTAACAAAGAGCTCCGTTGAGTGTCTATTGGCACAACAGGTCCCCAAATACTGTGGACAATGGAAAAAATAAATAGAGGCTACTTTAGGGGTAGAGAGAAGAAGAAAATGTTGTGGGAAAATAAAGACGTTTCCTTCTTAGAGAAAAATCTAGCCACTGTTCAGTAAATCGTCAGTCTTTTATGATCATTGACTGTGAGTTCCTTGAAGGTAATGCTCATAATTTAATCACACACCACTCTTGCCTAACATAACCAAGTGCCCAATATAGAAGTCATTCGCTAATAATGGATGGATATCACTAGCAATTAATAACGGTGACCGGGAGTGCTGTCACGCCCAGTTGTAGGTGAGGGAGTGGAGACTGTGAGAAGTTACGTAACTTGCCTGAGTGTACACAGGTCATATGTTAACTTGCAGTCTGGTCAGGAACTCAGCTACGTCTGACTTCAGAACTTCAGTGAACAAATGTGTCCTTTGAAAGAGGAAGCAAGGAAGGCACTCTGTTGGGCATAGTAGGGGATTTTTTTTAAAACATACAAGATATAGTTCCTCCGTTCTAGGGACTTTCAATCAAATGGAAGAACAAAGCCTTGCATCACCTACCTTGTCCTTTCTCATTCATCAGGCACTGACTTACTGAGCCCTGTTAGATGGGAGGCCTTTCGCCCCAGGCCTGCTCTCATCCGTGTGCGGATGGCAGCCCTCTGGCCCACAGGTCTCGTACTGATTTGACCACCGTGGATCATCCCATGACGGCGAACGACAGGGCTCTGATGAAGGCACACAGATGTTGGGACCTTGTTTCCCATTGAATTTCTTTTTTGTTCTTATTGGTGAACGACCAGCGAATACTGTAGACTGGAGTCTGGAGAACCTACATCTGAGCCCAAGGAAAGTCAAGGACACCTCTCGTTGAGAGGCAGTGAACCCAGTAAAAACCTAATTGTGTCAAATAACTGATCCCAAACTCTGGACTTTGGGGATATAAAGATAAGAGAGCTTACCATAGTGAATGCTTCATTTCCTTGTTTGGGCATTTCTGTTTGTTCATTGTATCAAATACTCTGTTGTTAAATGGAAAAAGCTGGGTGTGAATCTCATACGTATAGAATGACTCTGTCTATCAAATGGCAGTGTTTATTCAATATATGTGCATGGACTGAAAAGAAAGTCTCTCGATGTTTGCCAGGAAAGGTGAATAATGATCATCTCTGGGTGTGCTTCTGTTAGGGTTTCCAAATATTCCACATCTCTTTCTAAAGGAAGTTGGTTTTTGGGGGGTTTTTTTGTTTGTTTGTTTTTGTTTGTTTGTTTTCATTATTTGAGAGGGAGAGAGAGGACACAAGCAGGGGGAGGGAGAGGGAGAAGCAGACTCCCTGCTGAGCAGGGAGTCCCAAAGCAGGGCTCAGTCCCAGGACTGTGAGGTCATGACTTGAGCTGAAGGCAGACATCTAACTGACTGAGCCACCCAGGTGTCCCATCAAAGGAAGTTTTTTAAAACAATTAAATAAATAGGTTTTGTGGTTTTTTTTTAAATACACTATGATGAACTTTACTTATGAAGATGAATGTGCTGTTTATGGAAGGGAATAATCTAGAAAACTTTCTTGAAGAAGTTTATGTATTTTTTGATACTTTTTATGTGCAGACATTATTTCAAGTATTTTGTTATTTATTAATTCATTCTATCCTCATAATACCTTATGAGGTAGGTTCTATTAAGAACCTATCAGTTGTCTTACTCTTCCTTTCAAAGTGTGAAGAGAAGAAATGAAGGGTATCTGGGTGGCTCAGTCGGTTAGACACGTGACTCTTAATTTCAGCTCAGGTTATGATCTTAGGGTTGTGAGATTGAGCCTTGCATCAGGCTCCACACTCAGCGTGGAGTCTGCTTAATATATCTCTTTCCCCACTCCCTCTGCCCCACTTCCCCACTGGTGGTCTCTCTCTCTCTCAAAGATAGATAGATAGATAGATAGATAGATAGATAGATAGATAGATAGATAGATAGATAGAAAGAAAGAATACTAGTTTAAAAAACGGAAGAGGAGAAATGAGCAGGATGACGTGAGGGTCGACACATGACCAGCTAGAAGCTGAGCTGTCCTCATCCTGTGTGAGTTCTCAGTTCTTGACAGATTTTCTACTATGAGTGATTCTTCACAGTTGTAACTCCTCCTAGAGGGCATAGTGGGCTACATACTCTGTAAGGTTTCATTAAAATAAACAAACAGGTGCACCTGGGTGGCTCAGTGGGTTAAGCCTTTGCCTTCAGCTCATGTCATGATCTCAGGGTCCTGGGATCGAGTCCTGTATCCGGCTCTCTGCTCAGCAGGGAGCCTGCTTCCTCCTCTCCCTCTGCCTGCCTCTCTGCCTACTTGTGATCTCTCTCTCTGTCAAATAAATAAATAAAATCTTAAAACATACAAACAAAACAAATGGCTGTAAAGTAGTAAGTCCAGTGCATAGAGGAGCTACTGACTTGGTGACTGGGGACCTCGGGTGCATTTGGACTCTGCTGTGGAGTAATGACTACAAGGTGACCTGTGAGCTTCTTTCTCCATCTTGGGAGTGAGTGTGTTGAACTTAGGTGATCACCGTGGACATGCCTATGAGCACTAATGTTCAAAGGTTCCACTTTGCCCACTCCCCAGATTATGGTCACACAACTCTATGCTCTTGGTTTCTCTTAATTCGTGGGGTCATTGAAAAGGTTATATATGATATTTTTTGATTTTTTTTTTTTAAGAAAAACAATGGGGCTGGTAGTGTTCACAGCGACCAGCTTTAAGGTCCCAGGTTGACCAAGGTGTTGATTGCTTTGTGATATCATTTTTTTTCTTCTAAAAAATTAGAAACAAGAATCACGACTATCTTCTGTAGCTTCAAAGCCTTCCCGCAAGCTAGAAGGTGAGAGAGTTGCAAGTGTGGGGTACTCTCCCTGCTTCATCCTGGCTGGCTGGTTTTCTGTTGATCTTTCATCTAGTGATGCTTGCTTGCATTGATGTGGGGCTGCTAGTCAGTGTGATTCATGCTGCTGACTTTTTGTTTTAAAGTTTTGTTAGAAGCAATGGGTGACATATATGGGTTCTGTTATTTGAAAGGAATAATGAAATGTTTAGAAGATAGTATGAAATAAGATTTAGGCAAAAAGAGAACATTTCATTTCCCAGGTTGCTGACTTTGGCAAAAACTACTCTACTGTAGGCTGGTCACTTTCAGAGTAAGATTTTGTTTATTAACCTACATAAGTGGGCTCTTTTGCTTCTGCTGGATTTTAAAAGAGTAAGAGGAAGCCAAAATTTACCAAAATCAAATTCTAAAGGAAAACAAAGAGATAAAATCTTGGGACTCCTGGGCTCAGTTGGTTAAGCTTCTGCCTTCGGCTCGGGTCATGTTCCCAGGGTCCTGGAATCGAGTCCTGCACCGGGTTCCCTGCTCAGTGGAGAGCTGCTTCTCCCTCTGCCTGCCGCTCCCCCTGCTTGTGCTCTCTCTCTCTGACAAATAAATTTTAAAAATCTTAAAAGAGATAAAAGTTTCATGGCTGTAATATTAAATGTATACATACATAATATTCCACTAACATAATTAACAGTACATTTGAAAAATGGTCTTTGATGGTTTTTAAAAGGTTGCATAGTTTCTTAGCTAGAAAGGCCATTGCTGGGAAGGAATGGATAGAGAGGGAGGAAGGCTGCGTGGGACACGGGGTGCACAGTTCACTTTCTTAGAAATAATAGTCTGAGCTTATGTTGTTATATAAATGATATTTACATTTTCATTTAAAATATAGTTCAAAAGCTGTGTGCCTGGCTGTTAAGACTGGAGGTCAGAAGAGTAAGGACAAACGGAAAAAGCAGGGCACTCTAATAGCAATCTGTGAAACTGAAAAAGTTCTCAAATTGTGAAACAGAGCCACACTGGTACAGATCTCTGTTTGGATTAAGTTTCATTTCCATTTTGGAAACCACACGCACAACAAGCTGAATTGCATTTAAATTCCCTTCTAGCGATACGTACCATGCTTCACTGTATACATGTCACTGTTGATTTTGATCCTTGACCAAAGAAGATATCATCCAATGATACGTGAAATAGGATTTTATTTTTAATGTGGCACCCAAAATTTTGGCATTTATTATGCCTGCTTTACGTCTGGTGGCCTTCTTTCACTCAAGAATTTTTTTTATTTGAAAGTGTTTAGACCTTGGGGTGCCTGGGTGGCTCAGTCAGTTAAGCATCTGCTTTCAGCTCAGGTCATGATCCCAGGGTCCTGGGATCGAGTTCCATGTTGGGCTCCCTGCTCAGTGGGGAGCCTGCTTCTCCCTCTTCTTCTGCCCCTGCCCCCACTTGTGCTCGCTCTCACTCTCTCTCAAATAAATAAATAAATCTAAAGGGGGAAAAAAAGTGTTTAGACCTTGAGTTTTTGACCGTGGCTTTCTTCCTTTGTTCCTTGGCTGTTTCCCCTAATGCGATTTCTCAATTGCCAAATGTTGAAATGAAAAACAATATGCTTTTAGCTCCGATGGAATGCTGAAAATCACAGTTATTCATTTCAGTGATATTTATTGATCCATTGCTACAAACTGGCTTTTACTAGGCAATGTAACATGTAGTGAGATAGTAACTGCCCTCATTTGGCTCACATCTTAGGGAGTGACACAAACACTATGCAGAGAGACAGATAATAATGGTCAGATGAGGACACGTGCAATGAAAAAATAAAGGGAGAGAGAGTGACAGGTGGCTATTTTAAATGCATAGGTCAGAGAAGGTTTGTCTGAGTAGCTGACCTTTTTGAGCAGAGACCTGCAGTAAGGGAGCAAAAGCCACAAGAATACCCAGGAACAGAGTGGTTGAGGCAGAGGAACAGCAGGGCCAAATCGCTGAGAAGGGAGCCTGCTGGTGGGTTCCACGGAAAAGCCTGAGGCCTTCATGCCAGGAGCATGATGGGTGGAAGCTCACTCTATGTTGCTCCGTAGCTCAGGTGTAGACTCCAGATCCTATTCTAAATGTAATAGAGGCCAGGAGAGAGTTTAGGGAGTTAGGGAGTGATGTAGTCTGACTTTGGTTTTAATCTAAAGGCTTAATCTGGCTGCTGTGTAGGGAATAGACTGTACAAGGCAAGAGAGGAAGCAGGTGATGGTTAGAGGCTGGGTCAGGCGGGAGGTGGTGGTGTGGACTGGGGAGGTATCAGTGGAGGTGGTGATGTGGGCACATGTTCTGGGTACATTTGAGGGATGATTAAATGTGGTCTTCATTAGAGCACATCTCATCTGCAGGTTTCTCAGTGAGGGAGCGAGAGTGCTGGGTGGGATTATGTACCAATAGAGGCTCCTCCTCCTACGTGGTTCAAGGGACGCAAGGTTTACAGGTTCTGAAGCAAAGACTGTGTTCGAGGCTTAGCAACATGGTATTGTGCAAGTCAAGACTTTTGCAAGACAGGTCTCTAGGGAATAAAATGCAGCTTGCTTCTGTTCTCTGGTTTACGGTGCTTGGCTATATGTAGGTGTGGGACATGGTCCAGGTAGAGAGAGTCAGTTCAGGACTCTGAAACCTGGGGGTGTGGTGCTTCTTCTCTTGAGCATTTCACCGGATCTGATAGAAACCACCATGTTTCATTTCACTCAACCTAATTGTTAAGGGATCTTCAGACATGACTTGTTTTTTTCATTTTTAGCAAGTGGGTTGAAGGCTACAGGTACCTGAGGAGGCACACGTCTGCTCTCATCACCCTTCCCTTGATGGCCATTTCTTCCTCTAGCCCCCAACACCGACTCTTATTCCTGCCCTCTTTCTGCCTCATGGAACTCTGAGCTCTAGTTTCTTCTTCCCCTGACCTTCTCTGAGCTATGGTCCTTGTGCCTGTTCTCTTTGCTTCAGATATATCCACCATGCCCATTCAGTTATCTTTCACATCTCCCCAGAATAGGAGCAGCATCCTATGAGGCATGAAAACAGATCCACACAAATAAAACATTTCTGTGGAGGCACACCAACTCCCTAGATAATTTTCCATTGGGAACCTCTTTTCCAGTTTGCTCTGTTCCCTTTTTTTTTTTTTTTAA
>LNAC01000312.1:912026-1014416 GCA_002007465.1 Ailurus styani | reverse complement strand
TCACCAAAGCACAAACCCTCCCCAATGTCCATAACCCATCCACCCTATCCCTACCCTCCCACCCCCCAGTAACCCTCAGTTTGTTTTATGAGATTAGAAGTCTCTTATGGTTTCCCTTTTAAGGAATGAGTACTATCAGTACCCTTACTCCTTGTCCTGCCCAGTCCCCTACTACTTCCGTCACCGTGTAACAGCATCCATATGCTTTGAGGTACTCCACAAAAGCTACTCTTTTGTGCTCATCAGAATCTTCCAGAAGAAGAAAGTCGCCCATGAAAAGATGTGGTAAATGTGTAAATGTCACTTTTTGCAGAAAGTTGAGCTTGGGTAAGATAGGGGCTTGATTTACCTCCATAGATAATGGAAAGAGGAGAAGTTGACTAAAAATGGAAGAGGAAATTAGATGGCCAACTGGATGGGGGGTAGAAAAGGGAGAAGGCAAGAGAGGGGTGATGAGAGTATATTTGGTAAGCCAAGGCCAGATCTACCCAGAGAGCATCCTGAGAAAACAAGTGAATAACCTCTAGGCTGTCCCCTAGGTTAGGGGAGATCCAAAGTCCTAGGCCAGGAGGGATTTCAGGACCTGAAACACTGTCGTGACGGGGATGTGAAAGGCGGTGGAGCCATAATTACCCCTTGATTGGCTGCAAGGCCTCTTTGCACTATAGGTGCTACTTCAGATATAACCCAAAGTAAAAGAAACCTTGAACCATGTCCAGGTCATACATTATACTTGAAAATCTTTGAACTCTGAGTTTTGGATTTTTTGGTTTTTTTCTTTCTTTCTTTCTTTGACAGCGAGAGAGAGATCACAAGTAGGCAGAGAGGCAGGCAGAGAGAGAGGAGGAAACAAGCTCCCTGCTGTGCAGGGAGCCCGATGCGGGGCTTGATCCCAGGACCCTGAGATCATGACCTGAGCCCAAGGCAGAGGCTTTAACCCACTGAGCCATCCAGGCGCCCCTCTTTCTTGCTTTCTTTCTTTCAATTAACATATAATGTATTATTTGCCCCAGGGGTACAGGTCTGTGAATCATCAGGCTTACATCTTTCACAGCACTCACCATAGCACATACCCTCCCCAATGTTCATAATCCAGCCACCCTATCCCTACCCTCCACCCCCGGCAACTCTCACTTTGTTTCGTGAGATTAAGAGTCTCTTATGGTTTGTCTCCCTCCAGATCCCATCTTGTTTCATTTTTTTCCCCCGCCCTGCCCCCCACGGCCCTCCGCCCTGCCTTTCAAATTCCTCATATTGGAGAGATCATGTAATAATTGTCTTTCTCTGATTGACTTATTTCGCTTAGCATAATACCCTCTAATTCCATCCACATCACTGCAAATGGCAAGATTTTGAGGGGTTTTTTTGATAGCTGCATAGTATTCCATTGTATGTATATACAATACATCTTTGTTCATTCATCTGTGTTGATGGACATCTAGGTTCTTTCCATAGTTTGGCTATTGTGGACATTGCTACTATAAACATTCGGATGCATGTGCCCCTTTGGATCACTACCTTTGTATCTTTAGGGTAAATACCCAGTAGTGCGATTGCTGGGTCATAGGGTAGCTCTATTTTCAACTTTTTGAGGAACCTCCATACTGTTTTCCAGAGTGGCTGCACCAGCTTGCATTCCCAGCAACGGTGTAGGAGGGTTCCCCTTTCTCCCCATCCTTGCCAATGTCTGTCATTTCCTGACTTGTTAATTTTAACCATTCTGACTGATGTGAAGTGGTATCGCCCTGTGGTTTTGATTTGTATTTCCCTGATGCTGAGTGATATTGAGCACTTTTTCATGTGTCTGTTGGCCATTTGGATGTCTTCTTTGCAAAAATGTTTGTTCATGTCGTCTGCCCATTTCTTGATTGGATTATTTGTTCTTTGGGTGTTGAGTTTGATAAGATCTTTATAGATTTTAGATACTAGCCCTTTATCTGATATGTCATTTCTGAATATCTTCTCCCGTTCTGTCTTTTGATTTTGTTGACTGTTTCCTTTGCGTGCAAGAGCTTTTTATCTTGATGAAGTCTCAATAGTTCATTTTTGCCCTTGCTTCCCTTGCCTTTGGTGATGTTTCTAGGAAGAAGTTGCTGTGGCTGAGGTCGAAGAGGTTGCTGCCTGTGTTCTCCTCAAGGATTTCGATGGATTCCTTTCTCACATTGAGGTCTTTCATCCATTTTGAGTCTATCTTTGTGTGTGGTGTAAGGAAATGGTCCAATTTCATTCTTCTGCATGAGGCTGTCCAATTTTCCTAACACCATTGGTTGAAGAGACTATCTTTTTTCCATTGGGCATTCTTTCCTGCTTTGTCAAAGATTAGTTGACCGCAAAGTTGAGGGTCCATTTCTGGGCTCTCTCTTCTGTTCCATTGATCTCTCTGTCTGTTTTTGTGCCAGTACCATACTGTCTTGATGATTACAGCTTTGTAATAGAGCCTGAAGTCTGGAATTGTGATGCCAACAACTTTGGTTTTTTTTTCAACATTCCTCTGGTTATTTGGGATCTTTTCTGGTTCCATATAAATTATTATTTGTTCCATTTCTTTGAAAAAAATTGATAGTATTTTGATAGAGATTGCATTAAGTGTATAGATTACTCTAGGTAGCATAGACATTTTTATAATATTTGTTCTTCTAGTCCATGAGCATGGAATGTTTTTCCATTTCTTTGTACTATTTCCAATAGGATCCAACAGTACATTAAAAGGATTATTCATCACGACCAAGTGGGATTTATTCCTGGGCTGCAAGGTTGGTTTGACATCTGCAAATCAATCAATGTGATACAATACATTAGTAAAAGAGAACAAGAACCATGTGATACTCTCAACAGATGCTGAAAAAGCATTTGACAAAGTACAGCATCCTTTTTTGACCAAAACTCTTCATAGTGTATGCATAAAGGGTACATACCTCAATATCATCAAAGCCATCTATGAAAAACCCACAGTGAATATCATTCTCAAAGGAGAAAAACTGAGAGCTTTTCCCCTAAAGTCAGAAACTTGGCAGGGATGTCCACTATCACCACTGCTATTCAACATAATACTAGAAGTCCTCAGCAATCAGACCAGAACAAGAAATAAAAGGCATCCAAATCAGCAAAGAAGTCGTCAAACTCTCTTTGCAGATGTTATGATACTTTATGTGGAAAACCCAAAAGACATCACTCCAAAACTGCTAGAACTCATACAGGAATTCAGTAAAGTGTCAGGATATAAAATCAATGCACAGAAATCAGTTGCATTTCTATACACCAACAGCAAGACAGAAAGAAGAGAAATTAAGGAGTCAATCCCATTAACACTTGCCCCCAAGCCCATAAGATACCTAGGAATAAACCTAACCAAAGAGGCAAAGAAGCTGTACTCAGAAAACTATAAAGTACTCATGAATGAACTCAGAATTTACCTAACTTAGGCCTCTGAGTCCAAGCAACATCTCTGAAAGAAAGCAGTACAGATGTGCTAAAAAAACTATGGCTATTTTGTGCCTCTCTGTGACCTGGCCTCCCAAATTCTCCTTTGTGTGTAGAGAAATGTGTGGGCCTTTCATACTTCCCTATGTTAAAAATGTCTGATTTAAGTCATCCAAAGTCTTAGAAATTACAGCAGTTCTTTTTTTTTCATGTTTTTTCTCAGCATTATTTATATGTAATTGATCTATAACATTGTATCAATTTAAGGTTTACAATGTGATGATTTGATACACATGTATATTGGAAAGTGGTTAAGACGATAAGGTCAGTTAACATGTCTGTGACCTCACATAGTTACCGTTTCTTGTGTATGTGGTGAGAACACTGAAGATTTACTCTCTTAGCAACTTTCAAGTATATCATACGGTATTGTTAACTATAGTCACCATTCTGTACATTATATCCCCAGAACTTATTTATCTGATGATCGGAAGTCATACCCTTTGACCTACAGCTCCCCATCTCCCCCATCCCCAGCTACGGCAACCACCATTCTACTCTATTTCTGTGAGTTTAACATTTTTAGAATCCACATATAAGTGATTCACAAATTTGACTTTCTCTAACTTATTGCACTTAGCATAATGCCTCAAGATCCATCCCGGTTGTCACAAATGATAGGATTTCCTCCTTTCTTGCAACTGAGTAATATTCCAGTGTGCGTGCATGCACGCGTGTGCTCTGTGTGTGTGTGTGTGTGTGTGTGTGACATTTTCTTTAATCATTACTTTGTCAGTGGACATTTAGGATGTTTTCATATCTTGGCTATTGTGAATAGTGCTGCAGTGAACATGGGGTGCGGATATCTCTTCAAGATCCTGATTTCCTTTCCTTTAGATATACACCCCGCAGTGGGAATGCTAGATCATATGGGAGTTCTATTGTTAATTTTTTCAGGAACTGCCAATACTGCTTTTTATAGTGGCTGCACCAGTTAACATTCCCACCAACAGTGCACCAGGGTTCTCTTTTTTCCTCCGTCCTCATTAACATTTGCTATTTCTTGTCTTTTTGATAATTGGCATTCTAACATGTATCAGATGACACAGCGGGGTTTTTTGTTGTGTTTTTTCTTTTCTTTTTTTTTTTTTTTAAAGATTTTATTTATTTGACACACAGAGAGAGATTACAAGTAGGCAGAGAGGCAGGCAGAGAGAGAGGAGAGAGGAGGAAGCAGGCTCCCTGCTGAGCAGAGAGCCTGATGCGGGCCTTGATCCCAGGACCTTGGGATCATGACCTGAGCCGAAAGCAGAGGCTTTAACCCACTGAGCCACCCAGGCGCCCTGTTGTGTTTTTTCTTGTTTGCTACTATACATTCCTCTTGAAGCAAAATGGAATGTCCGCTTTAAGAAGTTTTGTGATCCTAATATACATTTCAGTAGCTTACGTGTAGATGATGGGTGAGAGTCCCTGAGGACCACCTCTCCATCCGCTCTGGTCCTTGGGCTCTCACTACAACAGCCTACCTGGCAACTGTCACACAATTAATTGAACCCCTCAGATGCCCTTGTGAATGAATCGTCATCCCCTCTCCCCAAAAGATAAATAATCAAAACACCCACTGTCTTTCACAAACCAGTTGAGCAGAATGGATTACTAAAATAGGTTTGTTCGGATGAAACGGGTTGTGGAAGATGGTGTAATCTTACTTGCTGTGCTGCTCACCGTTAAACTATCCGCGAGCATGCCGTTCCCCCTCACCCAGACACATTATTCACAGCTGTCAGGGCCCACTTTCGTCTCTGAGGGGAAGATAACTTGGCGATTCAGAGAAACTAGAAATGATCTTTTGTTTCATGTGAATGAAGCTCTTGTGAGAAGAGAGCTACGGACTTGTCAAAGGAGGGAAGCGCGAGAGCCCCTGTCTGCCTTGTGTGCGTGTGTGAAAGAGCGCGCTCCCTAACGCTCCAGGACCTTTCTCCATGAGTGTGTGCATTTCCTTCATGAGATCTGTGCAGCGAAAGTCAGGTCATGAATATTTTTCATAACTAGGGAGACTACTATTTTATCACAAATCGTATTTTAGCTTTCCATTTTCAAAATTCAGTGGTAGTGCTTACAAACTTGGGAATCGCTTTAACTGAAAATGACTCTATCCAGTCTCCCTCTATTCTTGTTAAGGGTTTTGCTGCCACTCATGGTTGTCTGACCCAGACTGAGTCAGGTCCCTGAAAGGCCCTGAGAGCCAGCTTCAATCCAGAGACGTATTCAAAGAAACATTAAAGATCATTGAAAATCAATTTAAATTTTTACTGAATAATCTCAAAAAGTCACAAGGCATTGCCATTCGTAAACCACAGCACAACATATTGACGTCTACTCCCATAAATCTCTAGCTCTCTGTCACCCCAGTGACTTTGTCTGTCTTCCTTTTACCACCTCAGAAAATCTCCCTCTTTCTCTGTCTCATTTTCCACAAAACTTTCCCCTCCAGCTGAGCCCACCTGAGCTTTTCTGTGCCTGGCCTTAACAATTCTTCTGTTGTTAGCCCTCCCTCTTCTGGTGTAAATCCAGCCTGCCGTAGCTCTCCCACTAACCTCCTCACCCCTTCGCCAGACTGCAGCACAAAATCACACAAGCAGGTCTGGCTTCAGGCAGCTCATCAGTGAGGTGGCTCAGCAGTGGGGTGCTGGGAGGCTTGAATGCTAATACTGGTCTCTTTGTTGGTTATTATCTGTGAATCTTTTCCTTAACAGAAATCCACTTAAGTTGGAACCCAATTAAAGGAATTAAGTCAAATGGACATTAAAATGCACTTCTTCCTTAAACACACACATGTACATGCGCACGCACACACACACACACACACAGACCTGTTGAACAAAGACCATTGAACAAATTGTTCAGTGTTTTAGGGTGCTGTGGCTGGCACATAGGGAGAGAGTTTCTGGAATGGTCATGGAAATTCCTCGTCCTGAAGAGCCATCCTGCAAATTCATGACCATTGATCTTGGACATAGTGGGAAACTGACTGCAAATGAATCAGCAGAAATTTACTGCCAGCCCGAGAAAAACAACTCACATTTCAGGTCCTTTTGAGAGCAGTGGAATTTTATCAACTGCATATACAGAAGAGGATGTGTGAGCCACTCTATTAATTATCTTTTCAGAAATATTTGTTATTGCCTTATAGTTTACCTAACAGTTTCCTGTTCGTGTTACTTTCGGCTTTATTTTATGACAATACAGTTCTTTTTTTTTTGTAAGATTTTATTTATTTATTTGACACACAGAGAGAGATCAGATCACAAGTAGGCAGAGAGGCAGGCAGAGAGAGAGGAGGAAGCAGGCTCCCCGCTGAGCAGGGAGCCTGATGCGGGCCTTGATCCCAGGACCCTGAGATCATGACCTGAGCCAAAGGCAGAGGCTTTAACCCACTGAACCCCCCAGGCACCCGACAATACAGTTCTTAATGACTGACTTGAAAAGCCTTATCTTAAGGGTGCCTGAATCTTCCTTTCAGACAGAGAGTACATGGTGTGGAAGCATGTAATAGTTCTCTATGCAAAAAGAATTTCCCTTTTTCTCAGAAATTCACTTTACATTTGTGGGAAAGTGGAATGAGAACATGGGGTCTGAATCAGACTGCCTGGGTTCAAGACCTAGCCATTCCACCACTCACTAGGTAGTTCAGCTAGGTGAATGAATGCTCCGTGCCTCAGTTTCCTTTTTAGTATGATAGAGACATTAATGGCCCTACTTCATAGAGCCTTTGTGAGTATTAAATGGGTTGTTGTATGTCAGGTTTTCAGAACTGGATCTGGACCATTAAAAAGGCTCTATAAATGATAGCTCTCCTTTCTTCTTCTCTTATGCCTCCTTCTTCACCTCTTCTTCTCTTTCCCCCTCTTCCTCCCCCTCCTCCTCCTTCTTACTCCAGTGAAGGAAGAGGTCCTTGATTTATTCCATGGTCTTAATGATCATATGTCAGCATTGTAGTAGTATAGCAGCAGGCTTAAAATTAAGTCATCCTCAAAAAACGAGTTTTTGTGAAGACACTGCAGTAATTGCATTTTGGAGAAAAACAGTTTTCTTCTGTTAAGTGCAGTGGTGGGCAAATCACCATTTTAACAAAGGTTTCACGTAGCTCTTACTTTGGATGGCATATTAGTTCCTACCTTAAAGAGCACAGGGATGCTCTCTTCTGCTGGTAATGTTTCAAGAGACCTGACAAGGGTGGGTCTAGCAGTTTCCCTGATGTCACTTTCCAAAATGTCTTTGTAACTTTTATTCATATCTCTGTGATTTACAAATTTATCCAAGTCCTGTCTGAATCCATTCATTCTTTATGCCTATATCATCTCCCAAAAGAATAATATAAAAATATATAAAATTAAAATAATATAAAAATAATAATGCTTTGTGGTTTAAAAAAAAATAGTAACTGACTCGGTGGTTAAGAACCTGGCCCCAACTCAGACCAACCTGGATTTGAACCAGCATTGCTACTTGACCAGCCAATCAAAGACTAATCTCCGCATCTGTGGAAAGGGGGTATAATTCCTGCCTCATAGAGCTGACATGAGGATTAAATCAAAGCAGAAGAGAGCCTAGATGACTGGGCAGGCTTTTATCACGAGTGCTTATCTAAGATAACAGGAGGCCCACTAAGAATAGCAGAGAGGAATTAGCTGGCCTCAACGTTTCGAGAGTCACCTCGGCAGCAGTGGGTGGGGAACCAGAACTAGGGAAGAGTCAGAGCAGAGCTCTTGAGAAACTTGATAAATTGCTGTCAGAACAACCATGCATGCCCTCCTCTCTGAGAGGGGCTCTGAATCTTCCTCGACCACTCATTCTGTTTCTTGATAGGAAATTATTACTATATGATATAGAAATTAAACCCCCTCCCCATATGAAAGCCTCAGTGTGACTATGCATTCATAAAGGAATCCAGGCTGGATTTGAATCTGGTTGTGTGTCTTTTGTGGGAGCTTGTCAGAAGATGAATGTCCAGGGGCCCTTAATGACTGGATAATAGTTGCCTGGTCACTGAATAATGAACCCCAAGTGAATGAGGGAAATGTATTGTCTGGCCTCTGAAATGATTAAATGACTCGGGAATGGGACCTGCAGGTCGAGTGTTAATTATTAAAGGTGCTATAGTGAGAGAGGCTTTCTCACCGTCTCATCCTTGCAGCAGTGGGTGCCCCTCATCTTGTCCTCTCGAAGACGTGGACAAGACCTAAGAATGCTAATCTCAGCACACACAGTTCACTCAGAGAGGTACCCTACTTCCATGGCACAAAGCTGGGAAGTCACAAAGGCAGGTCTGGAAGAGAAAGGCCTTTGAAACCAATGCTCCATCTGGAGTTATCTCTTGTTCTATTGAAGAGGAAGGAACTGCCATCAGATTTGGTGGCATTATTATTGCTCCTAGGAGTGATTATGCATCCCCATCTCAACCACTCCCTATTCTTAGTGTTGTAATACTTCCCCATCCCCAGTTGGAGGCATACCTGTTGGGGAGACAGGAAACACATTCCGGCATATGTGGTGGCCCACCGGTGCCCCACCAGCACCCCATCAGCCGAATCCAAGATAAAGACTCCACTCTCTTGAAACTCTCTGTGACTTCTCTTTCTGGCTCTTTCCCTGTCTTACTTACGTGTTCTTCCTAACCTTCCTTGACCAACTGGCCCATTTTAAGATGTACATTCATTCTTCCTTTGCTGCAGCTTCTTTCGGAGAGAAACAGAAAGCCTTCGATTAAGGTGGTTGAAGTCTATCCAGAAGAGATGGATAAGGATAGTCCAAAGGACAGACAGTTGTCCTAACTGGTGACTTCAGTGCTGGGCACTGGTTGGGGAGTCTACCACCATTCAATTCAGAATAGCACCTGGCTCTTCAGTGGGACTTGGCATATCAGGTCTTCCTGGACTGGTCCTATTAGCTCTTCTCTTAACATCACTGTGCCCCCCCCCCCCGCCCCCGGAATTCTTCATGTCGGCCATATTGAATTACTTGTAGTTCCCATTTGCCATGTTCTCACTGGCTTCTGAACTCACTGGCCTGTTGTTTGAACTTGTCCCTCCCCGCCCCCCAACACTCAGGCTCCTCAGTACTCCACTGATATATATCGCCTTCTCCAAGGCTCTCCACAGCCTTCCTTAGGGGGTCTCACCCTTTTATCTCCTTTTTATCACAACCACCCCATACATGTGCTTCTCATAGCTATAGAGAGGGTGTACTCTCCTTCCTTATCTTCTTGTATCCTTCCTCACCCACTCCTCCAGAGGAGGCTGTGAGCTCCTTCAGAGCAGGGACTGCGTCCTCCTCCTAGACATAAACCCCAGGACTGAACACTACGTTCTCTGGCAGGTAGTAAGTGCCCAGTAAATATGCTGAAGGAAAGAAACACAGAAAAGCAGCACAAAATACCCCAACACTCGACTCAGAGACAGAAAGCAGCTAGTTCCTTCCACTTTCTCATGTCCAAACTAAAATCAAGAGTGTTCCTGCCCTGGGCACCTGGGTGGCTCAGTGGGTTAAAGCCTCTGCCTTCGGCTCAGGTCATGATCTCAGCGTCCTGGGATCGAGGCCCGCATCGGGCTCTCTGCTCAGCGGGGAGCCTGCTTCNCTCTCTGTTAAAAAAAAAAAAAAAAAATTTTAAAAAAAAAAAAAAAAAAAAAAAAAAAAAGAGTGTTCCTGCCCTGACCTTTTTGGGCCAGAAGTGTGTCCTAAATTGGTTTCGTTTACAGAGAACTCATAGCAGTCAATAAGAAAACCACTGTAAGTCCAGTAAGAAAAAAAGGGCAAAAGATATGAAGAGAGGCTTCACATAGATAGAAATACAAATGAATGATATCAACGCAGTGGGAAAAATCACTCACTGTCATTGGTAAATTCTGAAACATCAAACTAAAATAAAAATTAGGTACCACTTCCACCCTTCAATTCATTGCATATTTTTGAAAAGGATAGTACCCTTTGGACGAGGGGTGCTGAAATGAGTTTTACACCACTGAAGCAAGACTAAATGGAATCAGCACCCCCCTAAGACCTTTTTTCTCTGGTTTTCAAATACAAGCAAGTACTAGGTTTCACTAGAGAATAAGGAGTGGGCATAGGAGAATTGCTGTCTTTGTGACATTAACATTTGGGGATTTTGAGATAATGGGGGATATGTACAAATATGTACAACGTCCCTACTTCCCCTAGTAGAAACCCCCAGGTCAGACCTCTCCATGTCTATTCTCTATACGTATAAAGTCTAAAAATACAATTTCCTTGCTTGTTACTTTTGAACAACTTCTATTTTTAGATCATTAGAACATAATGTGTCAAACAATCTTAATCTGAAGTCAGTTTCCCTTTATTAGGTGGATTTGAAAAGAACTTAGGGTGTTTTATATTGAATGTACCAAAGCCTTGTTTTGAAATGTTCAAAACATTTCAAATGGGCAGTTTATAATTACCCTAGAAATTGCTTAATAATAACTATTACATGGGAAAGGGCAAAATCACTTTGTACAAGCGAGGTACAGTAATTATCACTAAGGGACTGCCTGACTCAGACAATTGATAATGGTCTATGAGCTCCTTCAGCCCAGTCTCTGCTTTGCCTAAGATTGTTCCAGATTTAGAATCAGCCCTGGCGACCAGTGTCCGAGTGGAATGGGGTCAGTCTGTGTGTGCTGAGGAATGTGCTCCAGATAGGATAGGAGAGGGGCGCTCAGAGCATGAGCCTTCCCCTCCAGACAGCTGGTTTTCCTTGGCCCTCCCAGCCTCCTCCATAACCCCTGCATTGCTTGTCACAGAACCCAGCACATCGCAGCTTCTTAGATGTATCAGCACAAGCTTTCAAGAGGAGAAGGGTTTAGAAGTGAACCAGGGTTAGATATGCTGAAGTCATCAAAGCTTTCACTATTCTCTGCTCTTTAATGCCTCTGTAACAAAATTCTGTTCAATCCAGCAGATATCAGGCTCCGACCTATTGCTGCAAAAATAAGAAACACAAAATGTATTTTAAGATGAGGATGATAGGAGGGGTGAGGCAAGTTCAAAAGCATAGCCCAGTGATATACAGGCATACTTCATTTCATCTTATTGTGCTTTGCTTTGTTGCACTTTGCAGATATTGCCTTTTTTTTGTTTTTTAAAACAAATCAGGCTTGTGGCAACCCTCCATCGAGCAAGTCTGTTGGCACCGCTTTCCAACAGCATTTGCTCAGTTTGTGTCTCTGGGTCACATTCTGATAATTCTTGGAATATTTCAAACCTTTTCGTTATTATTATTATGCTTGTCATGATGAACTGTGATCAGTGATCTTGGATGTTACTATTTGTAATTGTTTGGGGCCACCACAGGCCACACCCATGTATGATGGAGATGTCCTTGGTAAATGTTGTATGTGTTCTGACTACTTTATTGACCAGCGGTTCCCCCGTGTCTCTCCCTCTCCTTGGGCCTCCCTAGCCCCTGAGACACAATATTAAATTAGGGCAGTGGCAATCCCAACAATGGTCTCTAAGTCTTCAAGTGAAAGGAAGAGTCACATGTCTCTCACTTGAAATCAGAAGCTAAAAGTGCTTAAGCTTAGGGAGGAAGGCACATCAAGAGCCGAGATCAGGCTTCTCACACCAAACGGCCCTGTCGTAAATGCAAAGGGAAAGTTCTTGAAGGAAATTAAAAGTGCTATACTCCAGCGAACACACAAATGGTAAGGAAGTGAAACAGCCTTATTGTTGAGATGGAGAAATTTGGAGTGGTTTGCACAGAAGATCCAAGCAGCCACAGCATTCCCCTAAGCCAAAGCCTAATCCAGAGCAAGACCCTAACTCTCTTCCATTCTATGAAGACCGAGGAGCTGCAGAAGGAAAGTTGGAAGCTAGTAGAAGTTAGTTCATGAGGCTTAAGAAGAGACACCACCTTCATAACAGAAGTGCAGGATGAAGCCGCAGGTGCTGATGGTGAAGTTGTACCAAGTTATCCAGAAGACCTCGCTGCGATAATCAGTGAAGGCAGCTACACGATACAACGGATTTCCGGTATAGATGTGACAGCCTTCTGGGTGCCAGCTAGCACGTTCATAGCTAGAGAGGAGAAGTCAGTGCCTGGCTTCAAAGCTTCTAAGGACAGACTGACTCTCTTGTTAGGGGGTCATGCAGCTGGTGACTTGAAGTTGAAGCCAGTGCTCATTTCCCATTCTGAAAATCCTCGGCTCTTAAGAACTATGCTAAATATGCTCAGCCCATGCTCTAGAAATGGAACAACAAATCTTGGATGACAGCACATCTGTTTATAACATGTTTACTATTTTAAGCCCATTGTTGAGTTCTGCTCAGAAAAAAAAAGTTTGTTTGGTTTTTGAATATTTTTTTTCCAAAATATTACCACTCATTAACATTATACCTGCTCACCCACGAGCTCTAGTGGAGACATAAAATGAGATGAATGTTGTTTTTATGTCAGCTAACACAGCATCCATTCTGCAGCCTGTGGATCAAGGAATAATTTTGACTTTCAAGTCTTATTATTTAAGGAATACATTTTGTAAGGCTATAACTGCCATAGGTAAGTGATTTTTCTGATAGATCTGGAAAAGTAAGCCTTCTGGAAAGAATTCTCCATTCTAGATGCCAGTAAGAGCATTCACAAGGGGCGCCTGGGTGGCTCAGTGGGTTAAAACCTCTGCCTTCAGCTCAGGTCATGATCTCAGAGTCCTGGGATCGAGCCCCGCATTGGGCTCTCTGCTCAGCAGGGAGCCTGCTTCCTCCTCTCTCTCTGTGTCAAATAAATAAATAAAATCTTTAAAATAAAAACAACAAAAAAAAAACAAAATAAAATAAAATAAAATAAAAACAAAAGAGCATTCGTGATTCATGGGAAGAGGTCTATATACCAACAGGAACGGGATTTTGGAAGAAGTGATTGCAATCCTCATGGATGATTTAGAAAGGGGCTTAAGACTTCAGAGGAGGAAGTGACTGCAGATGTGGTGAAATAGCAAGAGAACTAAAATTAGAAATAGAACCTGAAGATGGGACTGAATTGCTACAATCTCATGATCAGAGTTGAGTGGATGAGGAGCTGCTTACTATGGATGAGCAAAGAAAGTGTTTTCTTGAGATGGAATCTATTCCTGGTGAAGATGCTGTGAAGAATGTTGAAATGATAACAAAAGATGGATGGATGGAGACATACATGGATGGATGGATGGATGGATGGACAGATATGTACATACATACATGGATGGATGGATGGATGGATGGATACATAGGTGGATGGATGGATGGGTAGACAGATACGTACATACATACATACATGAATGGATGGGTGGATGGATAGATGGATGGATGGGTAGACAGATATGTACATACATACATACATACATGGGTGGATGGATGGATGGATGGATGGATAGACAGGTACATACATACATACCTGGATGGGTGGATGGATAGATAGATACATAAATGGATGGATGGATGGATGGATGGATGGATGGATGGATGGATGGATAGAATATTACGTAGCTTTAGTTGACAAAGCAACGGCAGGGTTGGAGAGGATCGACTCCAATTTTGAAAGTTCTCCTCGTGTATAAAATGCTGTCAACTGGCATTGTGTGCTACAGAGAAATTGTTCATGAAAGGAAGATTCCTTTGAGATGGCAGTCTTCTCTGCTGTCTTATTTTAGGAAATTGCCCAAGCCATCCCAGCATTCAGCAGCCACCACCCTGATCAATCAGCAGCCATCAACATCGAGGTCCACTCATAAAAAGATTATGATTTGCTAAAAGCTCAGATGATGGTTAGCATTTTTAAGCAATAAAGTATTTTTATTTTTATTTATTATTTTTCAAAGCTCAATAAATATTTAAGGAATTTTACATGTAATTCCTTCCACTGCCAATCACCATAGTGCCTCCAGAGTCAGAATCGTAATCTCCAAAATAACCCTTTTAAAAAGAACCTTTGTTCAGTCTAGATTTGTCACGTTTAGTCATTCCACAGTTCTTTCAGTTGGACTTCTTTGATCTCCACCAGAATGTGGACCTCACCTGTAATCTTTGGGATCTAGTTTCTTTACAGTAGGGCCCTAGAAGTCAAATTGCAGGAAATATATTGATTGCTATTTTGGCACATGATCTAAACTTATTCTTCCTTAATTGTTTCTGATATTGAAAAGTTGTGTTACTTCCACTCTACTCCATGAGCCCAGCAGAAAATGTTACAGGTAGCAATAAAGTATTTTTAAATTAAGGTAAGTACATTGGATTTTTTTAGACATAATGCTATTGTATACTTAATAGACTATCATATAGTGTAAATAATCTCTGTATCTTGTGGGAAACTGAAACATCTCTTTGACTCACTCTGTTGCATATTCACTTTATGACAGTGGTCTGGAACTGAACCCACATTATGTCTGTGATGTGCCTGTACAGTTCACTTAAGAATGTCACATGGAGGGCATCCATAGACCAAAAATGGACTTGAAAGAGCAATTTCACACCCATTGTGTTCAGATGCAAAAAAAAAAAAAATGCAAAGAAGGGGATTTTTTTTTTTTTTTCGTTTAGAGATGCTTTTTTTCCTTGGAAAATCTAGCAGAAAAAAAAAAATGTACCCCTGAGACAAAGAGGACTGAAGCACTCACTGATTAGGGGAACTATTTGTTCATGTATGAACTAAAGTCAGCTCTCTGCTTTTTTTTTATTAAGGTTTTTATTAAACACCTTCTATGTGCCAGACACTTTGAGTAACAACACAGGCACATAATCCATATAATGAACTGCACCTGATGAACTCTTGAGAAAGACCAGGGCTTAGCACACAGCAGACAGTAAATGCTATTTGTTGAATGGAACCAGTAGAAGCAGGAGCAGCTGATGAGCTGGAGTGTCCCGGAGTGAGAAGACATGTCTTGCCATGGCAGTTACCCACCCTCAGCCATCTTTGGTTTGTAGTTTCAGAGAGTCCTGCTTCTTTGTCCTTCCAGAAAAGGGTTTTCCTTCCACAGTTGCTTTTTTGTAGAGCTGCCTCTATTCTTCTGGCTCGAAAACAGTCATTCTGCCTGTTCTCAGTTGGGATTTCACTCGTCCACTCTTGGCCCTCGAGGTGGGCTACACGGAGGTGGTGCCAATGGCAGCTATTGAATGAGGATGTGAGGAAAGATAGAGGGGCACCATTTTGTCATACCCCTGGTTTCACTCAAATAATGATCACTTTTCTTTTCTCAGTCATAAAAGTTGTTATTTTTCTGAAAGTATTATAACGGAAGTAATATGGCACTTTAGTTAGTATTTTGATTAAAGTAATAGATGTGTGTGGCTAAAAAAGTACTAAAGGCTTATTATAGATGATAAATGGATGATAAATCCCCTTCTCACTTCCTCTCTCCACATTTAACGTAGTTAAGTCACAATTTCTGGTTTAATTAATTACTGATGTTTATATTACGCCTTTTCTTTTTGTATCTTGATGGATTTTGTACATTGGGAATAGTATTCCCTGCAGAACCAGCAGAGCTTTCTAAAGCAGCAGCTAACATTTATTGAGTATTTACTGTAGACTAGGCACTGTTTTCATGTATTAATTCTTGTGACTCTGTGTGTGAGATTAGGTACTGTAGATATTCCCATTTTACCAGTGAAGAAATCAGGGCACAGAAAGGATGAATAGCTTGCCCAGGATCATATGGCTAGGCATTCCAGCTCTACAAGCTAAGCTTTTTTAGGCATTATGAACACTTGCTTCTTGAAAAATCCTACCAAGTAAGGAAGGCAAGAATTTGAAGTTGTACCGGGATTTTAAGGCTCAAATTTAGTTAGCTTGGGAGACAGGCTGTTCAATGGGAGGAACCCAAAAGGAACAAGTGTATGCCGTAAGGTTAGTATAGTTGTTTTCTTTTCAATGGCTTTGTAAATACTTCTTGTGACACCTTTCCCAAGGTCTCCTGTTCTCCTGAGCATATCATAATTGTCTAGCAGAGAACCTTCATGTAAATTCTGGATAAGAGGCAATCCAGAATGTTCAGTTAACGCTCAGATGTTGGACATTTTTAATATGAGGACATTTAACACAGAATTTTTGAATTTGAAACAGTCCTGGAAAACAAGAAATTTATTATCACATATGTGTGATTGATCAGAAGAAGACTGGGCAAGAAGGTATGAAAGTAGATGCAAATTTCACCATTTTAGCAAACAACTGTAAGATCCCTTCTTACTAGAGAGAATAGCATATATGGCATTCTGCCTTTCTTCCTTCCCCATCTAATGTATACATCTGTGAAAACTGTTAACTTTTTTTTTTTTAAATAATTCTGGTGTTATAAACTCACTCCAGCACTTCATCTCCATCTAACGGGCTCATCTGAAAACCAGTTGCCTTGATTATAAAGGTAACCTTATGGCAAAACTTAGGAGAATTGGGATAGGGCCAGTGAGTTGTTGATGATGGAAGAATTGACAGGATCCAGAAAATGGGGTGAGTCCTACTGCCTAAAGCATGTGCAGCCAGCTGATCCCTTCCTCGCTCTAAAAGCTGTAATATCGTGCACACGCACACACACACACAATATATATATATGTATACTGTACATCAAAATGAAGCCCAGAGATTTGGTGGGAAATTGTGTATCTTCATGCCAGAGCCGTCCCAAAAACAATCCATTCCCTCTCTGATGTAAGATGGGGAATAAAATGCTAAAAATATACCAACGCATTGCTTTTACCCAAGATCTGTTTTGACTAGCACAGCTCGAGACTGTTTACATAGAGAGAAGGGGGTGCAGGTTCCGAACGGGGTGTCAACCTCCTGTTCCTGACGTGCATTTTAATGGGCCACCTGACAAGATCAACAGGAAGAAAAGAAAAATTGTGAACAGGTGTGAGGGAGCCAGAGGAAGATGGTCCTGCCTCTCCCTCCTCTTAATCAAGTTGGCACATTGTTCTGATGCCAGGACTCTCGGGCTTATACCGATGGCTGTGCTAATTGCCTCCAGTGTGGGGCTTGCTGAAGGGGGCCCAGAGTCCCACACCGACTCCCCTGTGCCTTAAACAAAAGGAAAATGGGATTTTTGCTGGGCTGGTGCGCCGTCAGAACCCGGGGTGCTCCATCCGTCCGCACTGAGGCTTGCTGGCGAGTGCCGTTCCTGACGGCTGCATCGCCATGGAAATGTGTGACACATTTGTTGATGAGTTGTCTGTTTCCAGATGGGCATCTTCATTCCCAGCACCAGCCTTTGAGAAATGTAACAGACCATTTTTTTTAAGTATTTGCTTTGTTCAAATTGTGGTTTATCGAAGGGTCTTGCTGGCTTTTTTTGTGGTTGTTTTATACCACAATGGATTTTGTGCAGTATGTTGTGTCAGTAGTAATGATAGGTCTGGCTTTGTAGTCGTGGCTTTTTGTTTTTTCTTTCTTTGTATTCCGCATCGGCCAGCCAGCCATGGTTGTTAATGGCACACTAAAACCTATCCTCTTTCTGAATTGATGATGATTCTGCTTTGATGTTTAAAAGAAAAAAGAAAAAAAAGCCTGTATTTGGAATAATGCTGCTTTGAAAGTCATGTGGCCAGTGGGTTTCCCATTTCATTGAAGAAGAAACATATTAGGAAAATATTAGTAGGTTGTCTACTACTTCCAATTCAGTTGCATTCCCTGGAAGGTAAAAAAGGACATGAAGACTGAATATTGCTAGTCTGCTCAGAGAGTGTGGACGGTGGGCTATGGCTTGATGGGTGGAGAGGAAGGGACAAGGCAAGGGTGGATCTTCTCTAGGACAGCCCCTTTGCTGTGCGGTGGGCAAAGTACCATCTTTCAGAAGGTTCTGCTTAGGTCCTAAAATGTTGTGCTTTCCTTATCCTATCATCTGGGGTGAGGATCCTGCAGAGAGTTATAGAAATCCACCGAAATTAAGTTTAAAAAATATATGTGTTTGTGTAATTATATGTAGAGACCAGAAGTAATTAAGATCACAGTTTGGTCCAGTGAACTGTTAGTATCCAAGTGAACCATGATTTATAAATATTAAAGTCCCAAATGAAGTTAGGGAGCCTCATCTCTAACTTTTTTTTTTTAACCTTTATTTTGATCTCTGTGTAATTGTATTGGAGGAATAATTTGTCAATGTCTTTTTTTTTTGTAATTAACAAGTGCTTTTCTAACATCTGAGTAAGTAATCCTTAATTAAATGTGTCTATTTTGTTCATTTACTTTCATTTTTTTTTTCCTCTTAAAACCAAATCGGAATGTGGAATTCTTCTGTGTTTTGACTGTGGATTGGAGTCCACTAATTAACTTGTTCATACATTTAGGACTCCGTATTCCTGAAGGGCTCATTACTGTAACCTCACACTGGTCTTTCTAGTTTCTTTACAAAGAAGCAGAATCGATAACTACCTTGAATTGTTAGGTGGAAAAAGATAATTGGCTTAGCCATGAACATGGAATCTTTATTCAGATACATGCAAAGGTACTACTTTCATAAGGATCATCATTTTGAGAACATTTGAACAGAATAATTACTTGGGGAAATGTTACTTCAGCAAACATCTTTGGCGAGTAGTGTGTTAAGGGTTATTACATTACAACTTCCTGAACTGAAATGCAAGCTCCCTTAGTGATAAACGTCTGTCTTTCAGGTAGACCATCATGGGCATTACTCCATGCCTATGCTAGGCAACCGTCAGTTTGTTGATTGGTGAAATTTTCCACTTGCACGATTTCTGTGATTTTTCCAACAAATAAAAGATGACTCGAAGTCACACCTATTTGGACCTTAGGGTTTCCAAGTCATTTCCTGTTGACGGGAATCTGACGGAAGCATCATCGTCATTACCAAATTGCTTCCCTGGAGAAGAGCTTTAGCTGCACGTTCTCCAGAGTTTGTCCTGTGCTATATACTGAGATTGAGACTTATTGTATTCTCTCCCTCTGGCTGTTGGGAAGTCTAGATCCCATTACCAAGGCCCACTACCTCTCCAGTCTTGAGTGGTATACCTATGAGCTCCCTTAGATACTGTGGCTTTTCCTGCCTGTGACTGTACAGAGAGACGTGTGTGTGTGCACACACACATATGCACACACGTGTGTGCAGTGCATGAAGTAATTGCAGACTGTTCCACATTTAATATGGGGATCACAAATAGGAAAATTTCAGTTCCCTATTGTTTTTATCTATTTTTCGGTCAATTAAACTCTTTAGTTTTAAGCAATACTGTTTTTGCAAAACTGGGAAATTAAGGTGTGAATGTATTGCTGAAAGTTGCTGCCACAGGCATTTTGAACTAATGTTCTCATGGAGAAGAAACTTCCTTAGACCATTATGTGATACGCCCTTGTATGTGTAGATTCCAGATGGTCTTTAGAAGCCGAATAACCTCTATTTCCTCTGCCGCCATTCACTCTCTGGGAAAGGACCAGGCAATGCCACGTTCATTAGCTGCCTTCCCAGTGCTGAGCTCTTCCCAATGGGCAGAAGAGAGCGCCTCCTAGAAAGAGGCCGATTAAGCGTATTCCGGGTTGTTTGAAATGAACCACCATATAAAGGCTGCAGGGAAAAGGTTCTGACAAATTACACTACTGGGGGCTTTTCTCAGTGACACTTTTCTACCATTGTGAAAAAGTTATAAAATGTCTTTTCTTTTTTTGGTGCTCAGACGAGTATAGGATCAAACCGGTGGAAGAGGTCAAGTACATGAAAAATGGGGCAGAAGAGGAGCAGAAAATAGCAGCCAGGAACCAAGAAAACTTGGTAAGATTGCATTTCTCATATAACAGTGAATTTTGGTAACACCACTGTAATAAATCCACACTGCATGTTTCAACTGTAACTTACACACTGGCACAAGATTTCTTAAAAATGCTGTTGCTATTTATAGCTTGCCTGGAAGCCGCTCCATCACCCCTGTATCCTGTTTGTTCCTGAATAAGCCCTTTTTCAATCTTGATAGAGAACGCTCCAGGGGAAATACGGCAAAATTATTAGTGTCTTAAAATGGTTAAATGGAAAGGAAAAGGCATGATGTAGGATTCAGATTTATGGGGGGAGGACCCATATTCTTCTTTTTCTCCACCTCTTTAACTCTTAGAATGAATGGCTAAGCTTCATTACTCTGGACATGGAGTGTTGTGGATAAAGTTGCCTTTGAGAGGAAAATGATGTACTTCTAAGATAGGTCTCTACTAAAATAGTCAGCACTTCACCTTCACAGTGTTGAGGGTATTGGGGCTTTTGAGTGAATGTGAGAGCTGCAGAAAGTTAGGAGCCTCTTTCTTTCATGTGAATCAGTCGACGTATTAAACCTTCATGTTCCATCTCTATGAAAACATTTAGTTAATGCCGTTTTCGCTGATTTCTTAAAAGACGTTACAAACTGTTAATAATGTGCGTTTATTCAGTTGTGTTAGAGCAACACTGTTTTTGTATTTTATTTTGGGATTAATTATTTGCTATGCTTGTCATGTTTGAGTGGATGTATTTTTAAGAAGCTTGAAACGTCATAAAGTGTTTTCACTTGACTTAAACTCTTTTTTCCATTATGTGCTTTGTTTTTGTTTTTGTGATTTCTGCTACAGCAGAGGGAGTTGGCCAGTGCTCATGAGTATTTCAGGCTGTCATTTTCCATGATACATTATTGAACATAATGGGCTAATTCTTTTCTCCTCTGTTCTTCTCTGAACATCTGATCTACACCTTGAAATACTGAAGTCACTAACAACTGACTATTTTAGATCATTACAAAAGAGTGGAAATACTCTGTAATAAAATTTTGCTTCATAAATGGGATTTGGATTTTAATATATTGCTTCAGTCATGGAGATTCATCATACGTATGGTCTATTTTAACATTAGCACTTAGATCTAGGAAACAGTAGCTACGACTAATGGTGGGAGTTACTGTGATCCGACTTTTTACATGAATTTTTTCTAACTTTGAATGGATACATAGATGACCCAAGGAGTTGAGGCATCATTTGGTATTTTTCTACTTCATTTTTTTACTGAAAATCAGACTTTGTCCTTGTTTGATATAATTTCAGCTTGAGTTAATAAATCTCATCTTTAATATTTCCATTGGAGACTGGTGATCGGTCTGGCACTGGTGTTCCTTGGATCCATCCCTGCTTAGCATGCTTGTATCTCTGAAATCCTCAGGGAAATGATTTATATCTTACAGCGCGTGACTCTTTCCTCAGTGTGCCCTCATCATATTTAAGGCCAATACAACTTTTCCTTCTCTCCAATTTCACAGTCTCTCAGCTCCTTGGTGCTAATATATTCTTTTCCAGCACTTGGCCAGAATTGTCACGAGTGCTTTCCATGCGGACTGAATGAAAATTCAAAAAGAGAGGAATTTCTGGGGGGTCTTTTTGGTGTTGTTTTTTGAGGGGGGGGGAGTTTTGTTTTTGTTTTTTGGTTTTCTTTTTTACTTGTAGACTATCTGTGACAACCCTCCCACCCCTTTCTGGCAACCAGTCAGACTCCAGACCACCAACAGAAGTTTTCGAGTGTGTAAAGACTTGCATGGAGAAGGAGGAGTAAGTGCTTATCTTTGATTCTGAGCTTTCTAGATAGCTTTCCAAAATTAAATGGTCTTTCAGTTGTCTACTAGTATTTTATCTTTGTCATCTGTTCTGTCCCTTTTGGATGCCTAGTCGAGTATGAGCCATGCGTGTTGTCTGAGAAAAAACTAATAGGCTCTTAAATTTGAAGTTTACATTGAGGTAGATGAAATAGATGTCACAATTCTTTATTTTTCCACCCATTAAAATAATATAAAAGATAAGAAGTTCTTGTTTTTGGTATTTTTAGAAACTTTTTTTTCCCCTTTTTACTCAAGCTCTTAAAATTAAGGGGCTTAGCAAACTCAGTCCATGATGGTGACAACCATGGGCTCTGGAGGCAGAAACTGCCTGGGTTCAAATCTCAGCTCTGCCACTGCCTCAGCGTAGGGGTCAAGTTACTTCATTTCCCTGCACCTCTTGCCCACCAAGTGGGGCCTCGTGGTGCTGGGGTGAAGGACTTGCTTGGAGTACAAAGCCTGACACATGATAAGCATCTAGTACGAGTTAGGCATGATCATACAAAACAAGAGGAACAGAATGTTAGAGTCAGTGTTTCTTCCCTTTTTCTTTTGTGTTAATTGGTGAGAGATTTCTAAATGAATATTTTAGGTTAATGCAAGTACTACATGTATTTTGAAGTATCTTGCTCTAGAACTGTGAAGTTATTTAAATAAATATGTTTCAATCACCTGTTATGTACAAGGTCCTTATTTGTATCAAGAGACACAGCAACACTTAAAGTCACTGTCCTCAAAGAGCTTACACCAAAGTTTAGAGAATAGTTCGGTTCCAACAGATATTTTACTGATCGCCTATAGGTACAAGGCTCTGTACTAGACTCTGCAGAAAACACAAAATAAGGAAACCACTCACCCTTACCTTAAGGTGTTTTATGGTAGTAAACAAGGTAAATACCAAAGGACTATAAATAAAACAGGATAAAATGCATAAATAAACACACAAATCAATCAAGCAAACAAGATTGATTCCAAGAAACAATACAAAGTGCTACTGATATCAAAAGAGGCAGTGATCTTGTTTGTTGTGGTGTCTGGACCTACTTCACGAAAAAGCTGGCATTTGCAGTGGGTCTCAAAGGATAGAATGAGGAAGGCTGGCCCAGGCAGAAGTGACAGAGATGGAAAACGCGAGGTGTATTTAATGAAAAGTGTGTAGTCCTGTTTGATTGGAGAGTACAAGGGAAGAGAAGAAGGTGTCAGTAGGAGAACAGTGGAAAATTACAACCAAAATGTAGATGGCATAGTATATAGAGCCAAGTCTAGTGGAGAGGTGTGAAGTGAATTCCATGGATCATAGGGAACTTTGAAGGTTTCAAGCAAGGGACTGACAGAATGAGAGCATGAATCAGGAAAGTTTATGAGGGAGCAGTGGGTGGCCTATGGATTGGTGTGGGGACCCCAGGTTGGAGATCATTTATAATAGCTTTTGCAAGAGACAATGAGCCTGAAGCAAGATGGTGGCTGAGAGAACAGAAAAGATTTGGACAAAGTTGCAGTAAAAGCAACAGGATTTAAGAGCTTATTATAGACATTAAAGGAAGGCAGAGGAATCCAAAGATCGTGGTAATACCCATGGCAATGGGAGGGAAGAGGACTGGTGGATGTGAAAATAAATAGTGACCTCAAATGAAATGGGAAAAATCACTTAGGAAGATAGGGTTTGATGAAAATACAAGATGTTCGTTCCTTCCCTCCCTTTTGTTCATTTGTTATTCCTGCTAGCCCACCCTTAAAAAATATCACAGTGTAGTCCACAGGAGAGAAAGTGAAGCCACTGACCACACAGAAGTGTAATGAGTGCAGTAACAGAAAGCCCATACAGCCTGGGTCCTTAGACTCCGTGCTTTGGAGGACTCAGAGGTGCATCAGACATAAATCCCACCTGAGACAGCTCACTTTCTGGTAGCAGACAGAAGGCATGTGACCTGAATGGCCATAAGAATCCAAGGCACATTGTGAATGTAGAGGTTGGTTTTGAGTAAGCAAAGCTGTAGGAACTTGCAGAACATCCATGTGGAGGAATCTAGCAAAAGACAAAAATGAGGGTGTGGAGCTTGGGAGCGTTGCCTGGGACATGTTAGGTGTTCGGTATATTTTTGTTTGCTGGAATGGGTGGATGAGTGAGTGAACAGGAGTAGTTGAACCTCTAAGTCACAGCAGTTGGCACCATTGGCATCACGTAGTTGCTCAGGAGTATTTAGATCTCCAGTTGCTCAAGCCCTTTGACTGCAGTTTCTATGGATGGAGGAGATTATGCTGCTTTTCTGAGGTTGATGAATCCTTTATAGGGCAGTCCTTTATGTATTCTCAGTGCAAAGAAGTGCATTTGTCCCAATTCTCATCATTGTTAGACATCTGTCTATTCCACTTTACTTCTCTCAGACTTGTAATTCCTTCTTCAGGAAAGTGATGTGAAATTGTTGCATTGGCTTTGATTATATTGAGATCTGTCTCAGTCTAGATCCTAGCTTCGTTATTTCTAGCTTTATAATTTTGGTCAAACATCTTAAACTTCTGAACTTTGAGTTCCTCGTCTGGAGCCTGGTAATAGCAAAATGATTAAAGGATTAGAAGAAACATCAAAAAATATGTTTAGGATCTTAGCAAAGGGAGGTTTTCTTAAGCAAGACATAGAAAATGAATAGCGAAAGCTTTAAGAAGAAAGAAAAGTAGTTTATTTCATTAGATTAAAATTAAATACTTCTATGAAACAGAATAACTACAAAAAAGTAGTTAAGAGATAGGCAGCAGCCTGGGAGAAAATATTTTTGACCTCTAAAAAGCAAAAGGTTAATTAATATGAGATTTTTAAAGAATGCTTATAAATAATTAAGAAAAAGATAATCCACGAGAAAAGCAGGTACATGAGATGAACAGAAACAGACGGTTCACAGGAGAGGATATTGGGCAATAAGCATATGAAAAGATGTCCCACATCACTGGTACAATGGGTACTCTCTTACCCAACTCGCTGCATAAGAAGAGTCTCATAAATCCCTCTCTGAAAGATGCTGACTGCAGCCCACGGCGTGCTCGCCGGATGGCTCTTGGACTACTGTCTAGAACACCTTGGTGCCTGTGCTCCCTCAGTTAAATGTGTTTTCCAAGAGCCTGTGTGATGGTTCCCAAACCTGTTTATACTGGTTGAATGTCATTGTAATTATGTAATTTATTAAGTAATATGTAAACCACTGAAACACAAGTGTGGAAAGAGAGCTGTTTCACTGAAAATTAAATTAAATGTTTTAGAAAGTCTTGATGAAGGCACATGACTAAAAAGCTTGCTGTTAAATTAAATTAAATTAAATTCTGCACTTAGATTATTTCACAGCATCTTTACACTCTCACTTCAGTTAGGAAACCAAACCAGCTAAGATGTGCGTTATAAGGGTGTGGTTGGGGGCGCCTGGGTGGCTCAGTCATTAAGCACCTGCCTTCTGCTCAGGTCATGATCCCGGGGTCCTGGGATTGAGTCCCACATCGGGCTCCCTGCTTAGTAGGAAGCCTGCTTCTCCCTCTCCCACTCCCCCTGCTTGTGTTCCCTCTCTTTCTGTCAAAGAGATGAATAAAATTTTCAAAAAAAACAAAAACAAAGCAAAACAAAAGGTGTGGTTAGTCCAGGAGATACACGTGGAGCCTGTGTGTGTGATTCCTTACTTAAGGCAGAAGCCTTGTTCCTAAGTCAAAAGATGAGAGCAAATGAACATCTCTGCATTTTAAAATAAAATCATATGCTTAATGAATATTTACATTTTTATCTTGCCCTGCTTTAACTCACTTTACCATTTAATTACCAGTCCGGATGGCATTGCCTAATATAACTTTTATTTTAATCAGGGAAATGTAAATTAAAACATGATTCCTTAGACTGGAAAAAATTTGAAGCTTGGTAATATCCGATTTTGGCAGGGTTTTAGGAAAATACGTATTCACATGCTGGTGGCAGACATCTTGGAGGACAATGTAGCGGTATCTATTAAAATTTGAAACATGCACACCCATGACCCAGCACTTCCACATCTTGGTATCCACCCAAAGCAGCTGCCCATGTGCATGAGGAAGCTTGCACAAGACTGTTCACTTCAGCATTGTTTCTGTTGAAAAACTGGAAATAACCTTCATTCTTGTCAGTAGGAGAATGGTACAGCTGTGATATACTAGACAGCAATTAGAAAAGAATGAGGTAGAACTTTATGAACTTTCATGGAGAAAGCTGAAAATTGTATAGTATGACACCATTTAAGGTTTTTTTTTTTATAAAACAGAATAGCAACATGCTACATTTCTTATGAATGCTCATAGATGGATAGGGATTTATAGAAAAACCTGGATGGATGTGTCCCAAACCATTAACAGTGGGTACCTGAGTAATGGGGGATGTATTCATGCCAAAGCTCAGTTTCCTCCTCTGCAAAATGGGAATAATAATTGAACCCACTTTAGCAGGAAATTGTGAAAATTAAATAAGCTATGCTTGTAAACTCAGCATGGTTTCTGGCATAGAAAATGCCATCGTTGGCTACTGTCAGCAATGGAGTTGGATTATGTAGGAAGGATGAAAAAGAATTGTATGTGGTGGTAAAAGGGGATTTTTTTACCCTTAAACTTAATGGTTTTGATTTTTTAAAGAAAATATGAGTATATTATTTGTGTGATTTGAAGTTAATTTTTTAAAAGGGAATGATAGTAGCAAAACTCAGATTTTGACTACTTGGGAATCTATAAGTGGGATTATGTTATTTTCCTCATTATTTTAAATATCCTCAGTTTTTTGTCATTCTCTGATATTTTTTAACAAAACGCAATAGAAAAAGCTCAGGGATCATCCAACCTCATTTATGTAGGTTAACTACATATACATAATTTAATAGGTAATTTACTCCAGAGTTGGCAGTATTCAGTTCCTTCCTTCTCCAAAGTAAATATCTTGACTAATGAACGACATTCCAGTTTGAGTTTTAAAGTGCTTCCTCTTACTATTTGCTAAAACATTGTCTTGTTTTCCTTAATATCTGTCCTTCTTAGACTATCCTCCCTTAGGAGTTAATAAACTCTTTGATTCTGGAGGGTTTTTTTCGTATATATTTCCTAGATTTACTTATATTACAATGACTTTTGATTTACTATTTCCAGATAGCTTCGTATGAGTGAGAAGATCCTTCTGTATCCAATCACCTTTCTCATGGTTGGGTGAGCCTTTGATTTCATCCTTATCCATAGAGTTGAGGACCGATTGAAACATGCTTGTCTAAGTCACTTCCTGAGTACAATCAAATGACACTATGAAAAGAATGTTCTAATCTGTTTTAGCAGGAAAGGAGAGTGGAATCAAACTTTAGGTGTGGCTACATCCTCCTCCGGCTTGCTGAGTTTGTGAGAGCTACCGTATGTATCTCCAATGCATTAATTTTCCAATAAACATCAGATCATCCAGTTCCAGAGTTGAAAACTTGTAAATTAGGAGACATCTTTAATTAGAGGAAATGCTCCAGAAACCACTGAGAGCTCTCTTTGGAGCAGTGGTTTCCAGCTGGTGAAAATCGGCAAGTCTTCCTAACTCACAGCTAAAGCAGTTCCCTGTAGGCGGTCGGTGTTTCCAAAGCACTGTATTAGTGGACAGTCGGAAACCGGGGATGGGTCTGTGATTCCATTTGTAACTATAGGTCAATAGGAAGGCTAAGTGCTCAAGACCACAATCACCATATTACTCTAAATATTAGAGCACACCTGTAAGAAATAGACTTATGTGAATGAACACTATAAACTTTGAATCAATAATGTTTATTATACTAAATTATAGACATTCCAATAAAGGCATTCTCCTAGTTGGGACCTCTCTAAGCGTCCGTTTAAACTCTTTTTAACAAATACAACAATGTTTACTTCTATGACTCTACAGAGCAGCTAATATAATAGCAAAAAACCATGACTTTGAACTGTCCCAATTTCCCAAGTTATTTAAACACTTTTAGCACTCTTGAGAATAAGGTAAAATAAACCGACAAGAGTAGAACTGAAAGGGGCTCCTGGGTGGCTCAGTTGTTAAGCGTCTGCCTTAGGCTCAGCTCATGATCCCAGAGTCCTGGGATCGAGCCCCGCATCAGGCTCCCTGCTGAGTGGAGAGCCTGCTTCTCCCTCTCCCTCCACCTGCTGCTCTGTCTACTTTTGCTCTTTCTCTATCTCTCTCAAATGAATAAATAAAAAAATCTTAAAAAAAAAAAAAGAGTAAAGCTGATATTCCAGACAAAGGGTCAAGCCGTGTGGAGCACCTCTTCTCTCTCCCCTCCCTCCTTCCAGGTACAGGTTGGATTGGAGCTCAGGCTGGGGCTAGAATTGGGTGGGTTGTGGGGGAACATCTGGACTTGAGGTAGAGAATTTTTAGCTTATGGAAATTCGATAGGACTGAGGGTTCCCATACCAAAGTGAAGATGGAGAGTGGTTTGAGGGTATCTGACTTTAGACAAAAGAAGCCTCTTCCTAGAACAGCTTCAGAAACAGTCACGTTAGCACAAGACCCCTCCCCCAAGTTCACCTGCTTCCAACTCAACTCATTCCCTCTTCTGTCATGCATATGATGTTGACATCAGCCTCTGGTTCTTCCACAAAACTCGAGGATAGCCTGAACCTTTTATTTTATTTTATTTTATTTATTTTTATTTTCATTTTATTTATTTGACAGAGAGAGATACAGCAAGAAGGAACACAAGCAGGGGGAGTAGGAGAGGGAGAAGCAGGCTTCCCACTGAGCAGGGCGCCTGATGTAGGGCTGGATCCCAGGACCCTGGGATTATGACCCAAGCTGAGCTGAAGGCAGACGCTCAACTGAGCCACCCAGGCGCCCCAACCTTTTCGTCTCTTAAGGGAGTAAGAGCTCTTATGACTGGAGGGTTTGGGTAGTATCATTCCCTTTTACTGTGTTTGTAGTGGCATAGAAGCAGTCAGGGGAGAGTGCTATCTCTTCATCTTTCTTGGAAGACGTCCTTTTTGTGCGTCTGGAGCAAGGCACATTCAAGGTCTTACAGATTCTTCTGGTACTGGGGTGATTTGTTTTAGAGCAGAACAGGAGTAGAGTGTAATTCTCTAAGGATGAGGGATTTGTCGAATCAGCCTTCTAAGTTTCAAGGGTCATACTGAAGCACAGTTCCTGATTCAGGAACAGAACATTATGAGAATAAAAGAATGCCCACAGAAGTGCTTTGTAAACATAAAGTGCAATGCAAATTATAGCGATTATTGTTGTTACTCATTCAGAGGACACCTGGATGCCTTCCTCGGGCTCGTTGTTATTCCACGGTAGAAACACAAGTAAGGCACAGCATCTACCCTCATAGCTCCCTTCGTTCTCCTGCGAGGAAGGGGCATCAAAGTGTATACTCAGTAGACACAGACGTCAGTGAATCGAAGGTGGGTTTTAGAGCAAGTACTGTAAAATGCCAGGCATAGCAAACTATGACTGAAATCCTATTTCAAATGGCTTTTTCTCTTTCCCATATTAATACACTGAACTGACCATATATGGATGAATAGTCTTAGGGTCCTGGTACAACTAATTTCTTGAATAAATCCCTATTTCAGTGGACTCGATTCTCACTGGCAGCGAGGGATTGTCTGAGGCACTGAAAGAATAAGAATTGGTGAGGCCCCGTTGTAACTCTCAGGAAACTCCAGGAGACGGAGAGATGCACTGTTTAAGTCTCTAATAGAGTCTTTGGGGAGAAGCAGAATGGAACAGGTGACCCTTACTGGGATATCTGAGAAGATTCACAGAGCTGGCATTGCCACAGGGCCTTGAGGGAAAGCAAGTGTTCACTGGCAGATGAGGTTGGGAAGGGATTTCAAGCAACAAAATAGTGAGAGCCAAGCACGGAGATGTGGCATGAAGGATGAGTGTATGGTCGGGGGGAGGCCAGTGGAGCGTTGTGAAGTGCTTTGGTTAGTTGGTGTGTTTTAGCTGGGGTTTTTGTTTTGTTTTGTTTTTCTTTTGTTTCCGTCACCACCTTAATTTCTGGTTTACAGAGAGTCACTGGCTTTAGCCAGTTTGCAGCATTTGTAACTACAGAATAAATAGAACAGACCTCTGCTCCTCTAGTTTAAAGATTGAGGGTGTTGATAATGGCTTCCCTTTTCTCAGCATTGTTGCAAAATATGATTGCTTTTAAATATGCTTTCCTTGGATGCAAGGTGCTGGCTAAAAGTTGTTGAACATAGTTACTCTTGACCTTTGCTTGCCCGGGAAAGGGTAGCTTCCCCGTTTAACTTTAGGAAGTACAGCAAACACAAACAGTACCTTAGGGTTTCATTTTTGGCCTCTTCTTCAAGAGCAGTACCCTGATATTTAAGTAGAAAATGGGAAGGAGCCCTCTTCAAAGCTTGATTCTGTCTGATCCACATGGTCATTCTAGATGCCGTGATTTATTTATCTCACTGAAACGTGGGCATTTTTTTATCCAAGTGGCCCAGTTTCAAAAGAGAGTGAGGGGAAATGAGTGACTACTTCAAGAGCATCAAAGACCCCTCCACCGTTATTAGAGAGTCTAGAACAAAAACACAGTGGTGCCTTTTCTGCAGGTTGTTCGTATTTCTCTCTTATCTCCTACGTGATGCTAAAAATAAAACCAAAGCATATAAGTTTCACTCATCAGTTGGCAAACTCTGTGAGGTAACTTCACTCAAAATTAATAATTTATGCCCTGGAGGTGAGAGTATCAAAAGACACAGTAATGTTTCCGAGTCTGGGCTTTGATAAGTTTCTTATGGACTTTCTTTGTGAGCAAATAATATCCAGTATTAACAGAGATACAGGATTTGCCAACCTCATGATTCGTTTTTAAAAAGTTCCTGGTAATTCTAACCATGGATTCTATACCTGTCATTCAGAAAAGATAGGAATAAATAACCAGGCATAAAAAATTCATACATCGTCTTTGGAGGGTAGAGGATGTATTGTTTTAGCTTGTCAACATTAGATATATGACGATGCCATTGTAACTGCTGGCTTTGTGTTCATAATAAGTCTAATTTAATTTATTTCCTCAGTGCTCTGTATGATAAGAGATGCCAAATTTCCTCCTTTGAAAATTAAAACAATTGATAATGACAGCGATACTTTCCGAAATGTAATGAGCTGACTCCATTTTTTTTTTCCTGTCAGCATGTGACATTATACTACAGATTTTCATTTACTGACAGACTTCCTCTCACAACTTGATCATTTCAGGGCTTGCTTAATTGGAGACAAACTTTTTTTTTTTTAACACTTTTTGGATTTGTATATTGTTGAGGGCACTTAGACTGGAAACAAGACAAGAATCTCTTGATTGGAACTGGAAAATGAAGTAAAGACTGGTCTTAGAAACAAAGCAGAAGGTTCATTATTAGAAGCGAGGTACAGCAGCACTGACGTGAATCTGGGTTTTTCAAATGCTAAGCCGGGTTCCTTGACTTCTCCTGAAAAAGAATGTCAGGAAGCACTAGCTGTGAGAAAAGAACAGAGAATATCATCATAGTGAAATGCTTCACAGTCTGTGTGATGCCTTAACACTCACAGTGTGTAAATTCATACCAAAGAATCAGCTGGCTGGGAGCTGGTGTGCCTGTGAAACAGGATAAACAATACATAGCTATTGGATTTGGCTCACTTTTGTTATTCTCTTATCTAATTGTACTTTTTAAATTAAACTTTTTCATAATTAAATATGTGCTGCTTGCTTAAATTACTTTAAAACGTTCTTGGGAAATACAGAAATGAATAAAAATCAATAAAATCAATCATAAATCACATAACTGTTTATGCCTAATATACATAGCAATAATTTTTTTATGAACAATGTGGACTCAGTCTCTTACAAAGCTAAACATAGTCTTAACATGTGTCCAGCAATCACAGTCCTAAGATATTTTCCCAAGTGATTTGAAAAGCCTTGATCTGGTCACCTGACTGGCTCAGTCGATAGAACATGCAACTCTTGATCTTGGGGTTGTGAATTCAAGCCCCACATAGGGTGTAGAGATTACTTGAAAAGAAAAAAATAAAATAATTTTAAAAAAGAAAGAAAAGAAAAACTATGATCACACAAAAATCCTTACGTGAACATTAGTCATAGCTTTATTCACAATCACCAAAAAACTAGAGAAGCCACCAAGATGTCCTTCAGTGGATGAATGAACAATCTGGTTACATCCACACAATGGGATATTATTCAGTGATAAAAAGGAATGAGCTACCGTCCATGTAAAAACATAAATCTTATGTGCATATTGCTAATTGAAAGAACCTAGTCCGAAAGATACATACAGTATGATTCTCCCTATATAACGTTCAGAAAAAGGCAAAAAGGCAAAACCATGGAGGTGGTGAACAGATCAGTAGTTTCCAGTAGTTTGTGGGAAAAGGAAAGTTGATGAGGTGAATCACAGGGGATTTTTTTTTAAGTATAGTTGACATTGTTGTATTAGTTTCAGGTGTAGAACATACTGATTCTATTATTTTGTCTATTACTCAGTGCCCACCAGGATAAGCATAGTCACCATCTGTCCCTACACAGTGTTATAACAGTATATTACAATGTTATTGATTATATTCTCTGTGCTGTACTTTTTATCTCTGTGACTTATTTATTTTATAAATGGAAGTTTGTACCCCTTAATTTCCTTTATCTATTTCACCATCCCCCACCTCTATCCCACCTCCCCTCTGTTGGGGAGTTTGGTAGTGAAACTATTCTAAATGATGCTGTAATGGTAGATAGGCGACACTATGCATTTGTCAGATGCATAGAATCCTACAAAAAAAGAGAGTGAACTTTAACATTTGAAAATTTATAAAAACATTTAGGAGGTCAGGGGATCCAGGGTAGAACACAGACTGATAAAGGAATCTAACAGTGTCACATATACATGAAACAACCTCACTGAAGATGGTCCGGGGAAGACGTGCTGACCTATGTAACTTTGGAAATGAATAGAATCTATTGAAACTGTGAGTAAAAGTAACTGTAGATAGGCCCTCTACTCCTTTACTGTGGAGCTAAGTGTTGACAGTTCTAAAAACACTTCAGTTAATTAGTGGTGGCTGGATTGTGAAGCCAGGTTTCTCACTGTTGGAGTGGAAGGTTGTAAACACACAGGGAAGTGGCTAGAAGCATCCTGTGGGAGGGCGCCTGGGTGGTTCAGTCAGTTAAGCGTCCGCCTCTTGATTTTGGCTTAGGTCATGATCTCAGAGTCATGAGATCAAGCCCTGCATCAGGCTCCACGCTGAGCATGGAGCCTCCTTGAGATTCTCTCTCTCCCTCTGCTCCCCCCCAGGCCCCGCACATGTGTGCAACACTCTCTTTCTCTCTGAAAAAAAAAGAAGCAGCAGCAGCATCCTATGGCAGTGGATCAGAGTTGGAGACATCAGTGAAAATTGATGTTTAGCCAATGTAGATACAGATGGATCCATGTAGAAATATTGATAGATATGTGTAAACACACACACACGAGTGAGCATGCAAACATTTGTATACGTATATGGATTCACATGTAGATACATGTGTTTATAAATGTATGTGCACATGTAGAAACGTGCTATGTACACACACACACACACACACACACACACGTTTTCTTGCTGTCAGCTGATAGGACCTAGAAGCAGCGATACCCCAGTACCAGCAAGCATATCCACCACCCAGATCTTGTGTCTGGGACCTTTCTCCAAAAAAAAGAAACCAGGACTCCTTGGATAAGTGGCTTATTATAGGGCTAGGGAATATATATGATGATCATGGAGCATTTTGTAGTGCTATAAAATTAGGAAGGGCCCACATGCACGCACATATACACACACAATGTGGGGGTGTGTCATAGGGACACAAGAATCAACTGGAAGAACTCTCTACGCCCAAAGCTGAAACAATTGAAGCAACAAAATTAATGCTATCATATTAAATTGTGCTATAAATCTAGTATAGTAAACAATGTACTTACTTTGAACAAATTGTAAAATAAATATCCATGAGTCCACACTGTGATAAATGACTAAATAAATAAATAAATGGAGAAGAATCGATAAATATCCCATGCAGAATAATTCCAAATCATCTATGTAGTGCTCTGTCCTCAAGGAGGCAAAACATAACTTCCCACTTCTGAAGCGACTTTCTTAGAAAGACTACCTCATGGATATGGGGGAAACAGGTAACTTTACAGCAGAGAAACCTGGCAAACACTACCTCAGCCAGGTGATCAAAATTAACAGCGATAAGTTGTGTTGATAGATAGCATATATCCTTGATATGATGTGATGAGAATGGCATTTTATCTCTGTGGTCTTCATCCCAAAACCTGTAACATCAGTGTAATCATGAAAAGAAACATCACACAAAGCCCAGTTAAGGGACATTCTACAAAAATACCTGGGCAAGTACTCCTGAAAACTATCAAGGTCATCAAAAAACAAGTAAAATCTGAGAAACTGTCACAGCCAAGAGGAACATAAGTAGACATGGCAACTAGATGTAATATGGTATCTTGGAAGGAATCCTGGAACAGAAGAAGGACACCAGGTAAAAACTAAGGAAATACGAATATCTTATCAATGTCAGTTCATTAATTGTGACAAATGTACCATCCTCATGTAAGACGTTAATACTAGAGGAACCGGGTGTCCAGTATATGTGAACTGTGTCCTGTCTTCACAACTTCTCTAAGTGTAAAACTATTCTAAATTATGGCAATTAAGTGCTGTTAAAAATAGACCTGTCCTAGGCGAGGTGGGTAAGGGCATAGATGAAATAGATGAAGGGAGTACACTTATCACAACAAGCAAGCACTGAGTAATGTATAGAGTGATGTATAGAGTAATGTATAGAATTGTTGAATCACTATATTGTACACCTGAAACTAATACGACACTGTACGTTAACTATACTAGAATTTAAAAAAAAAGACCTGTCCTGTACACACTGTGAATATTTGAAGATACCATAATTATCCTCCCATTCAATTAGGATGCAGAACTGGGATAGTAGTACTTTTAAATGGTTTTTAAATAGTCATCATTTATTCCAACAGTGTTGAATTAAATCTATAAATACAGCTGGACAGGACCATTTCACTAGCTGCTTGAGGGTTCCGGTCATCCAGTGGGCTTCACATTCCTGAAGAACACCCTTCCTCAGTGTCATGGACCAGGAGCCTTAAAACTTACAAGGTTCCTGACTTCACTTCAGGGCAGCTTGTTGTCTTGTAAATGAGATAATTGAACTGAGATGAAACTCTTTGAACTGGATATTATTGGTCTTACTTTGCTGTAGAAAATATTCTCAAAAGTTGTTTCTTTTTTTTTTTTTTTTTAAGATTTTATTTACTTATTTGACAAAGAGAGAGAGAGATCACAAGTAGGCAGAGAGGCAGGCAGAGAGAGAGGAGGAAACAGGCTCCCTGCTCAGCAGGGAGCCCAATGCGGGCCTCTATCCCAGGACCCTGAGATCATGACCTGAGCTGAAGGCAGAGGCTTTAACCCACTGAGCCACCCAGGCGCCCCTCAAAAGTTGTTTCTTAAAAGTATCCATCAGTTTGGGAGCACATTGAGATTACCTGCTAATAATACCAGTATTTTCTGAGTTGGGGCAATGGTAAATTTTTTCTTCCTTGAACGAAGACTCTTTTGCATCTGAGCTTTTGCAATATAGTGATGTTTTGCTTTGTTTTAAGGAAAAGACAAACAACATACCTGCAGGAATGAATGGGAAAAAATAGCTTTTATTTTAAACATAATGTTGGCTGTTAAAAACCTCCTTTTGTGTGTGTATGTGGTTTTTTTTTTTTTTAAGAATTTATTTATTTGACAGAGAGTGAGAGAGCAGAAGTAGGGGGAGAAGCAGAGGGAGAGGGAGAAGCAGACTTCCCACTGAGCAGGAAGCCTGATGCAGGGCTCAATCCCAGGACCCCGGGATCATGACCTGAGCCAAAGCAGACCAACTGAGCCACCCAGGTGCCTTTCTTGTTTTATTTTTATTTTTATTTTTTTTTTTAATATTTTATTTTATTTTATTTTATTTTATTTATTTTTTTTTTTTAAAGATTTTATTTATTCATTTGACACAGAGAGAGATTACAAGTAGGCAGAGAGGCAGGCAGAGAAAGAGGAGAGAGGAGGAAGCAGGCTCCCTGCCGAGCAGAGAGCCCGATGTGGGCCTCGATCCCAGGACCCTGGGATCATGACCTGAGCTGAAGGCAGAGGCTTTAACCCACTGAGCCACCCAGGCGCCCCTCAAAAGTTGTTTCTTAAAAGTATCCATCAGTTTGGGAGCACATTGAGATTACCTGCTAATAATACCAGTATTTTCTGAGTTGGGGCAATGGTAAATTTTTTCTTCCTTGAACGAAGACTCTTTTGCATCTGAGCTTTTGCAATATAGTGATGTTTTGCTTTGTTTTAAGGAAAAGACAAACAACATACCTGCAGGAATGAATGGGAAAAAATAGCTTTTATTTTAAACATAATGTTGGCTGTTAAAAACCTCCTTTTGTGTGTGTATGTGGTTTTTTTTTTTTTTAAGAATTTATTTATTTGACAGAGAGTGAGAGAGCAGAAGTAGGGGGAGAAGCAGAGGGAGAGGGAGAAGCAGACTTCCCACTGAGCAGGAAGCCTGATGCAGGGCTCAATCCCAGGACCCCGGGATCATGACCTGAGCCAAAGCAGACCAACTGAGCCACCCAGGTGCCTTTCTTGTTTTATTTTTATTTTTATTTTTTTTTTTAATATTTTATTTTATTTTATTTTATTTTATTTATTTTTTTTTTTTAAAGATTTTATTTATTCATTTGACACAGAGAGAGATTACAAGTAGGCAGAGAGGCAGGCAGAGAGAGAGGAGAGAGGAGGAAGCAGGCTCCCTGCCGAGCAGAGAGCCCGATGTGGGCCTCGATCCCAGGACCCTGGGATCATGACCTGAGCCGAAGGCAGCGGCTTTAACCCACTGAGCCACCCAGGCGCCCTCTTGTTTTATTTTTAAAATTTTGGTCATTATAAATATTTTCATACCATCAGTTTCCATGGAAAATTAATTTCCAATTTTAAAATTTTAATTTGTCATCAAATTACAAAATGTATACATTGTACTCTTCCTACAATATTTCAGTGAGCTTCTGATGTATTCATTTAAATTTTATCCTTTTGTTTCATGACCTTTTTCTTTTCCATCATTTGGTTTTTGTGTTTTGCTTTTGTTTTGTTTTTAAACCAAAAAATCCCATCGGCATTAAGAAAGATTAGTTTAGGGTTCTGATTGTATGAGCAGAACGCATAGCAGCATTGTGATACACACGGGGATGTTGTGATCAGATCATGAGCTGCATCTGAAGAGTAAACTACAAGAGAAGTTGTAGTGGTTTGTTACGCAACAATAGATAATCAGAACAGTGGTGTTGGCTTTACCTGATCAAGAGAGTAGAGGGAAGGGTGATTTCTCTGGGTAGCAGGGTTGTGCAAGATTCTTTTTTTTTTTTTAATTCTTTTCTGCATTTAAAATTTTTCCTCCTTAGTAAACACTTAAAACTTAAGAAAAGGAAATTATACAAAAAGCATTTAAAACATAAGGAGTTACAGCAGAGCAAACATCATGCTACCTCAAATGTTAGTTGCTGCTTTTTTTTTTTTTTTTTTGAGAAGTAGAGAGAGGGCTGGGGGTTGGGCAGAGGGAGAGAGAGAATCCTATTTTTTTAATTTTTTTTTTTGCCCTAGGGGTACAGGTCTGTGAATCATCAAGCTTACACCTTTCACAGCACTCACCATAGCACAAACCCTCTCCAATGTCCATAACCCACCCACCCTATCCCTAACCCCTACCCCCCAGCAACCCTCAGTTTGTTTTGTGAGATTAAGAGTCTCTTATGGTTTGTCTCCTTCCCAATCCCATCTTGTTTCATTATTTTTCCCTCCCTACCCCCCGCGACCCCCTGCCCTGTCCCTCAAGTTCCTCATATCAGAGAAATCATATGATAATTGTCTTTCCCCAATTGACTTATTTTGCTTAGCATAATACCCCCTAGTTCCAGCCACATCATTGCAAATGGCAAGATTTCATTTCTTTTGATGGCCGCATAGTATTCCATTGTATATATAGACCACATCTTCTTTATCCATTTATCTGTGTTGATGGACATGTAGGTTCTTTCCATAGTTTGGCTATTGTGGACATTGCTGCTATAAACATTCGGGTGCACGTGCCCCTTCGGATCACTACCTTTGTATCTTTAGGGTAAATACCCAGTAGTGCGATTGCTGGGTCGTAGGATAGCTCTATTTTCAACTTTTTGAGGAACCTCCATACTGTTTTCCAGAGTGGCTGCACCAGCTTCCATTCCCACCAACAGTGTAGGAGGGTTCCCCTTGGGAAAGAGAGAATCTTAAGCAGGCTCCACACTATGCAAAGCCCAAAATGACCCTGAGATCATGACCTGAGCCGAAATGAAGAGTCAGATGTTTAACCAGCTGAGCCACCCAGGTGCCCCTGTTGCTCTCATTTCTTGCACTGGACATTCCTGTGAGTGGCAGGGAAAGGAGCATTCTACCTAGTTTCTATCTCGAGAATCAGTGGAAACTTCATTCTGCCACAGGTGACACAGTCTATGAATGAATGCAGCCAGCATAAAACTTTTCAGGACTTAATAAACTAGGGAAGGGAACACATTCACCATGTGGACAAGTTGGTTTGTCTTTTTAGGAGTTCTTTAAAAGACACAATGAAAGTACTGTTGTGAAACTATTTCCATTATTTAGCAAAATGGCAGTAATTTTTAAATCTTATTGTTAGAGTTAATGACAGAAAACTTGAGTTAACCAAATTGCCCCAGGAATGGAGTGTGCTAATCAAGCACCATAATTCCTTTATTCTCGTCTTGTTCTTGAAGGTTTTTTGAAATATATTTGCCTTCTCTTTGCTTAGAAGTGCAGGATTTTAAATACCAGTAAATTTTTCTTTCAGGATTCAGTATCTTGCCTGGCCTTCAGGTCATTGTTAAAAACAAAATATAAACAAACAAAAAAAAAACTAAACAATAGATCCAAAAGCTGAATAGATTTGACAAAATCTGTGCTAGCCTTCTGACGTTCCCAAGAAAAGAGTTTATTTTTTATCTAAGCATTATTTTCTCTTATACTTAACCTTCAAGTATTTTTGGAACATCATTCTATTCCCAGCATTTTACTCTCTTTCTTGGGATCATTAGTGCTGAAATCTCTCTCATCAGCTCAGGTGGAATTTGGCAGCTAATATAAAAGTGAATCAAGTTATTGGCATGCTGAGGCTGTTCAGGGACTAAATCACGTTTGGTTATTGCTTTAAAAAAGGAGTATAGTTTGACAGCATTATGGTAAACTGACTCCATATTTTCTAATCATTTTGCTGAGAACCTACTCTGTCTTCTTAAGAAAACATCAGCTTTGAAACATAATACCTCCGTATGGCCAATTTATTGAAAAATATCCCCAAAATATAAGAATGTTTATATAGGTACAGTTTCATAGTCCCTCAGTTCTTTATAGGAATAACCCTCAATTCGAAAATTGCTTAGCTACCACTCTGGGTATGTGTGAGATTTTAACATATCATCCACCCTCAAAATCTACCCTCAATTGCTTTAACGAAGTAGTTGCCTCATTCTAGAAGAAAATCAACAGCACTCTTCTGATGATCTGTTGTGTAACAGACCACTCTAAAATGCAGTGCCTTGAAATCGTAAGTTATTACTATGTTGTGGTTGTGTGGATTAACAGAGTTCAGCTAGACAGCTCCTGCTTAGGATCTCTCACTCACTTGCATTTAGATGTTGGCTCATGCTGCAGTTACCCCAAGGCTTGGCTGGCCTGGTGTTCAAGATGGCTCTCTCACAGAGCTGGCAATTGATGTTGACTGTGAGCTCAGCTGGGCCGTCAACAAACACCTACAAATGACTTTTCCACATAGCTTGGGCTTCTCAACATGGTGGTCTGTGGATAGTAGTCATGCTTCTCACTTGACAACTGACTTCCTAGAAGCAGTGGCACTTCTTCCAATTCTGTCTGTCAGAGTGGTCACAGAGCCTGTCCATATTTAAGGGAGTGGAAGAAGAGCCTTTGCCCCTTGTTGGGGAAGTAGCAAGGTTTCATGGCAGAGGAGCACCAGAAACAGGAGATACTATAGCAGCCGTCTTTGGGAACTGCAGTCTGCTACAGCCATCCACCTGTTCGAATTTCAGGATGGGTAGGGACCCCTGTCTGTGAAAAGCCTTGTGGGCAATCCCACTGATTTCACACTGGAAATTTAGATTGTGTCTGTGGATCTAATTTTTATTCTGAAAGAAAAGCTGCCAGAGAAACACATCTACTTCATGTTTGCGTCCTGAGGAAGACACCTTTATATAAGTACCAGATACCCAAAGAGCTAAATATATCTAATCCAGGGAGACAAACAAACAAAAAACCAGTGTGTTGTTCATAAGGTCTTCTCAGATACAGGCTGACATTGGTAATAAGCCTAAGAGAAGCAGTCTGGCATCAAATGTAGCCAAGCTACTTTCTAAGCAGATGACCTTTCTCAAACCCATATGCCTTGATCCCTCGTTTATAAAATAAGAAAAGTGATTTATACTTTTCTGGGCTGTTCTGAGGAATAAATTAGGTGATTTTTTTAAAAACACCTGGTAGACTGCAGCAGTTTGTAAGTACTCCACAAAAGATAGCTACTTTCTTCTTATCTCTGTTCTCCTTTCTCTTTGGCCCTCAAAATGTACCAAGTACTAAAGAGTTCCAGACACTTCAGTGCTTGTTAGCTTAGGCTTTACTATTTTGTTGAAAATCGTCTATAGAATTTTTTTAAATGGAGTCTCCTAACTAATTTCAATTTTGAGTCTTTGAGCTTATAATTTTTTACCTCCCCTCCAATTTTCCCAATATGGCAGTCGATGTTGGATCATTGTGTTTAAAGTGGAAGATTTCCATCTTAGTCTCAATGTCTGAATTTCAAGTTTAAATTAGTTCATGTTATTGGAATTTAAGAAAGAACAAATAAAGTGAATTTCTGGTACAAAGTAAAAATGTGTGTTTAACTAGAATTTGTCATCACTCATTAATGTGGAAAAGCTGTGTCTGTCTCTAGCAGCCCTCTTGTCTCAAGAGTCTGCTAATTAGCTAAATGTTTGGCATATCTCCATAACCCTATAGCCTGTATAATTAAAATTAGCTTTGAACACACAGTATTCTACATCTTATCTTCCTTTTTGAAGGCATCTTCTTCAACTGAGAGCTTTCTAATAATAGTTCCTCAGCACTGAACTGATGTCAGGATAAAGAGAGAGAACATGTCCACCAAATGAATCTTCTTATTTTGTGCATTTTTAAAGAATGTTAAGTGGGAAACATTTTTACTTTCTAAAAAGGTTCTCTTCTGCTTTTAGAGGAAAAATAGATCCTCTATAGAGTTAGAGCTCCCAGTGATTTCCTAGTCATTGAAGAGAGTGCCGAAGGATATAACATAGATGGACAAGTAGTTTAACTATCGAAGTTGTTCATTTAATATTTACACAAAATTCTGGGAGCATCATGAAATTGAAAGGTTATTTTTTTTTAAGTCTACCACTGGTTTAGTAGAGCATGCTATAAATTGAAATATTTTCTCAAGAAACCAGGGAGAGAAAAATGCCTCGACCTCATTATTTACTCATTCAGTCAGTCATCCAACAAGTATTCCTTAATCACCAATTACATGCCAGTTACTGTCCTTGGTCTTAGGGATTATGTGGAATACCTACAGTCCTATCTAGAAGGGGAAGGCAAGGCAGTGAGCAAGCAATGTCCATGGAATATGCTAACAAGCCCAACAAGTAACCACATGGCACTATGCACCCTTAACCCAAACATAGTACTTTGGGAAGTCCAAGTGGTGGGTCTCCTTTATATCCTCATTTTAGCTAAACTACCCCCATCAAAGCTCTGTGAAAAATGGTATAGAAAAGTATGGGGTCCTGATTGATGTTCCATCCTTTATACATAGCAAAGGGTGCTCCAGTGTTGACCGGTGATGCCTAGAAACGTCCTCCCAGCTGGAAGTGTTTGTTCATTCAGCAAGTACCATTTGGGTCCTTATCATGTGCTGGGAACCACGCTGAAAGCCAGGAATACAACAGTATACAAAACTGGAAAACATGGTCTTTGCCTTTGTGAAACATGATTGGGAAGAAACAGTCTGGTAAAGAAGCACAGAAATAATATGGAAGATGTTGACTTACAAACATGAATTACCAGCTAAAAGAACAGCAGACAGGGGTGCCTGCCTGGCTCAGATGGTGGAGCATGCGACTCTTGATCTCAGGGTCATGAGTTCAAGCCTTGCACTGTGTGTGGAGCCTACTTAAAAGATTAGATAGATAGACAGATAGGAGATAAGGGGACAATTAATTATGCCTCTTGAGGTGCAGGGAGATGGAACTTTGAGGGATAAAGGAGAGTTTTGAGGAAGACCAGGTGAGGAACAGGAGCTAAGGCCAGGGACTTAAAAGGTCATGGTGTCAACTCAGAACTCCCCAGATCTGGAGTGAGGAGAGTGGGCTACGGTCAAGCTCAAGGACTGTGTACACCATCCTAGCAAAAATTGGAAGCATCATTACATAGTGTCAAAGCACCTGGTTGGCTCTGAACTCAGACAGACACATCTTCAAATTTTGGCTCTCTCATTCATTAGCACGTTACATAACCTCTGAACCTGAATATTGTGAAGACGCAATTATCGTACCTCTGCGTGGGTTGTTGTAAGGGCCACAGAGAATAATGCCAGGCAAACCCTTAGCACAATACTTGCCACAGTAGCAGTCACTCACTACACGTTAGCAGTTCCTATTGTGGCTAGATTTGATCCAGTGGTCATCGGAAAGCTATTTAAAGTTACTGTTATAGGGTGCCTGGACGGCTCAGTGGGTTAAGCCTCTGCCTTCGGCTCAAGTCACGATCTCAAGGTCCTGGGATCAAGCCCCACATCCAGCTCTCTGCTCAGCAGGGAGCCTGCTTCCTCCTCTCTCTGCCTGCCTCTCCGCCTACTTGTGATCTCTCTCTCTCTGTGTCAAATAAATACATAAAATCTTAAAAAATAAAACAAAGTTACTGTTATCTTGCTGTTGTCACTGTAGATTACTGAACTTCCTTGTGCATCATCTTTAAAAAGTTGTTTTGCTAGTTAAACAAGGTAATATTTGTAAAGTGCTTAGAACAGTGCCAGGTACAGAGTAAGTGTTTGTCATGTAATTTAATCTGCTAAGAGATAGAAATAGAGTTTTCTCATTTCGTAGGTGAGTAAGCGAAGTTCAGAGAAGTTAAACTTCTTGCCTGAGGTAGTACAGCTAATTAAGTGCACAACCTGTATCCAACCTGTGTTTCATTTCATATTACAGCAATTGCATCTTAAAATTTGATTTTTAAAAGATATATAAAATCCAATCATTGCAACACGTTTTTCATTTTTGTGAATTCTCATCAGATGGTTTCTGTCCTTGCTCAGGTGCAAGTAATAGTTTTTACACAGTGGCAGTCATAATCGGCGTGTAATTTTGCATTCCACCTTTTTCTTAGCATTAGATCATTTTCCATTTTCCTTTATAGTCATCATGTTAAATTTTAATGGATGTGTAAAAGTACTTCAAATTGATTTCCTTAGCTTTTATCCTGCTGTTGGGTATTGGTCTATTTCCTATTTTCCATTATTATATAGTATATAATGCTTCTGTAAGCATATCCCCAAATATAGCCATATTCTTCTGTTGATTTATTTCCTTAGGTAAGTTTCCAGGAGTGGGCTCATTGGGTTGATGGTTATGAATAGTTTTATTGTTTCTGACATACATTGCCTCATGCCTCCCACCGGCAATGTTTGGAGACTGCCAATTTCAACACTAAGATAAAGAGGTCCAATTGATAGCTTCTCTAACAACGTGCATTTTACTTTTTAAAACTCTTGCTAATTGAACTGAGAATGAATATGGCCATTTTATTTTTTGCAGGTTTTGATTACTATTTTCATTCTTTAAAGTGGAGGGTCACCTAATGCAATGACCTTTTTATGCTTTCTTTCTACTCTTATTTTTGTTATCCAATTAATAAACATTTCTTGAGTATCTTTACCAGACCTGGACTCCCTTGTTTTAGAAACAGAAGTGAAGTGAAAGATACGGGATTTTAAAGCCTGGCAGGAGAGATAATTGGGTTAAGGACCACCTTGGCTTCATGCGATAAGGATAGGTATCCACATGTAGTAGGAAGGCAGAGGGCAAGGAAGAACAAACTTCTTAAATGGAATGGCTCTTGAGTCATTTTGAAAGAGATACAGATGCTGTATGTCCATAGGTACATGTGTGTGTATTTATAGCAGGCAGATGCAGATGTGTGTGTGTGTGTGTGTGTGTGTACACACAGAAATCTGGGCATGTGTATTATTTGGTCATCATTATCATATGGTGACAAAAGGAACTGAAACTCTGTACTTCTCCTTTGTTTTTTTTTGTTGTTGTTGTTGTTGTTTTGTGTTTTTTTTTTAAGATTTTATTTCTTTATTTGACAGAGAGAGAGAGAGAGAGAGATCACAAGTAGGCAGAGAGGCAGAGAGAAAGGAGGAAGCAGGCTCCCTGCTGAGCAGAGAGCCCGATATGGGCCTCGATCTTAGGACCCTGAGATCATGACCTGAGCCGAAAGCAGAGGCTTTAACCCACTGAGCCACCCAGGCGCCCTGTACTTCTCCTTTGTAACCCTTATCACCATTGTAATTAAAGTTCCTTATGTAACTATTTGCTTCAGGCTACCTCTGGTTGTCAGTGGCTGTTCTCCGGGCACCTTGCTTACTGCCTAGCTTACTGCCTTGCTTACTGACTGTCATAAGCACTAAATAAATATTTATAAGATAAATGAATGAATAAACAAATGAGTGTAATCTTTAACATGATGCTAAAGGAGGCATGGTCTTTGATTTTTTAATACTTCCTGTAGATCCAAGACTTAAGCAGGTTGGATGCTAAGGAATAATGAATGCCTTATAAACAACTTCAAAAATAAATGTCCTAACATGATATTGCAGTTATTTTCTTATGTGAAAGGAAAAAGTTAAATTATATCACACTTGCTGTTTTCAGTAAGCACTGCAGCTATGCTATATCCTGTCAAATTGGAGTGGGGCTGAGGGTTGGTGCTGCCTCTGTTTGGTGTATGTTTGGCCCTGGAGGTGCACCTGTTCCTTTGTCATATCCAGACTTGCCCCCAGGCCATGATGCTCAGACCCGTGGAGACAGAATTTAATTGTAGAGAGTCCATCCAAGAGTAGGTGGGTCTGTCTGAGGGAGACCTTGCCAGGGCAATCCTGAGTCTCCAGGCTTTCTTTGAATCCCTAACACCTGCTACCTTGTCTGGTCCACAGTAACCATTCCAAAGAGGATTATTGATTGAAAGGTACTTGTCTCCTTTTCTTTCCTGTCTCTGATAATAATGCATTACATTTACGTGTGACCCAGTAGTTTACAGAGTGCTTTACAGGCTACCCCCAGCTCATGGGAATCTCATACTCTGTGAGGAAGGTACAGCAGGTATCTTCATCTCCATTTTAAACTAATTTTAAAAAGGAAAATCTCAGAGGGGTATTTTCTGCCAACTATTGCCTGAGATTTACTTTGAAATGAGGTGTGATTTAGATTTTATAAATGTAAATTGCCCAGAGTTAAGGAGGCAGAAAACTCAGAGAAGAAACTCAAATCTGGGTCTTCTGATTCCTAGTGTAAAGATATCAATTGCCTCTCATCCAGTTTTTCTACACCATAAATTTTTTGCTTCTTTCTGTCTCAACATAAAAGATGGAACAAAAAAAAGCACTATTATAAATTTTTATTTCTTTTACACATTTAGTTGGGCTTTTTTTTTTTTCATTGTAGTTTAGGACCCTTTCTTTTTCTTGTTTCTCTGTAGTGATTCAGCAAGCATACACTGAACATCCTCTGTGTGCCAGGAATTATTCCAGATGTTCAGAATAAAATTAGGATGTGATCCTTCTTGTTGAGGTGCTCATAACTTAGCAGTGTGTGTGGATACATAAATAGTTACAATAGAGTTAGACCAGTGATACCGTAGAGATAGGAAGGTCTAGGGAATGAATGTGTCTACATGGGAGTAGGAGAGAGGGCAAGCAACAGGAGTACTTCATGGAGAAGAAATAGAAAAAGGGGCAGAGGGAGTCAATCCACCCATAGGGTAAGAAGGATGGGGTGAGAAGTTCCCCAAGTGGAAAATAGTCCAGGGTAGTTAGCACAAAGAGGAACAATGGGGAAAGATAGGTCTCAAGAGGCAGGATGGGTAGACTTGAAGGTCTTATGATGTTAAAGCTCAGGCATTCTCAAGGCAAAAGGGAGCCCTTGATATTTTTTAAAACGGATGGATGACATCAGATTTAAAAAATAATTGGCATTAATGTGTTCCCTTCTAGAAATTCTGAGTTCCAGGTTGAAGATTATGAAAAGTAGAAGTGAAGTGAACCAGAGAACAATGTGTTGTAGGAAAGTGAGCCCCATTCGTGCTAACTGATTTCTTCTAGTAGCAAAAATGACTCAGGTCAGCTGTGTGGGCGCTCAGAAGGAGGGGTGGAAAAAAATTGAACCCAATGGCTTTGCATTTTGACGACTTGTTTACTGCAATCTTAGTTGTCCCTGATTCTGTGATGTTAAGACTCAATACGAGCCCTCTAACCATGAGGACACTAAGTAAAACCTAAAAGAAATGCTTCTAAGCTATAATTCCAAAGGAAAGAAAGGATTCTGGTTTTCCATAAACTATAGCCAAAGCCTAAACCAACAAGGTCAGATGCTTTTGCTCTCTGAAACAGTTCCCAACCATTTCGCAACTCCTTCGAGCATCAGATGCATGAGCCACGTCAAATAGCGTCATTCCTGTTGACTGTCATTTAAAACAGCAAATAAGGATATCAAAGAAATGGTGAATTGAGAACTTTTTTTTTCTTCTTTTCCTATGAAAAAGTTAACCAGAAACACATGTGGTCCAATGGGTGAACTTCGTTTTAGTAAATTAAGCCTGTGGTTTCTTGTATGTATACTTAAATCTGTGTGCTTACACCATCAGAGCCAAATTCCAGTCACGTCTGAGGGCTTACTGTTCCTTCTCAGAAGGAAGTACAAATACAGACAACCCACTGATCATCTTCCTCTGGACTTTGGGAAATGTACTTCGAGAATATCTTCTGACGGTTTGGCTGTTGCCTCAACCACAGCCTCCAGAATTTCTCATTAGCTCTGAACCCTGACAGTCTACATTGAATTAAATAATTTCTATTAATAGGATATGTTGATCATCCTAAGAAACTTGAAATGGTACAGTTCTTAGCATTAAATTCTGCTGTTCCTCCTGCTTAGGATGACATTAAATCAATAAGAAAGGAATCGTAATGGTCATTATCCTAAGAGATGAGTAATTTTCCATCATTTTAGTGAACAGTCTGTAGAGAAATAGCTTTATGACTATGGACACATGTTTTAGTCTCTCTGGTTTCAGTTTCTTCATCTGAAAAAAAGAAATTTGGACCAGCTGACATGGCAGTAGTTAACACTTTATTATAAACATGGATTTCTCTCATATGTAATCTTAGCATATACACTACAGGGCTGTTTCAGAAGCTTCATAGTTTCAGAAACCCAGACTCCTTCTGTCTTGTTGCTCTGCCATGCTCAACACACAGCTTCCATCTTGTGGGTAAAAATGTTGCTCCAGCACCTGCCACCATGTCCACAGATCAGCCAACGAGAAGAGGGAAGGTGGCAAAGAGAAGACACACCTGTTCCTTCCAAGGCATGATCTAAAAGTGGCACACACCTCCCACTCATACCCCTTTGGCCAGAACACGGTCATGTGGTCACCCCCAGCTATGAGAGAGGTGTGATGTGTCTGTCGTGTCATGTCATTGTCATGTATGCCGCACCATATAGAAGGAGCAGGGGGTAGATATATGAAGACAACTAGCAGTCTCCTGTCCCACATCTCAGGTCCTTTCCAGTTTTTACCCACTGAGCCACCCAGGCGCCCTCCTTTCCAGTTTTAAAATAAATGATAAGAAGTGCAAGTTCCAGGTCTAATTTCCCATCGACTGTGAAAAAAAATGGAGACCATATCCCTGTCCTGCCAGGTACCTGTTTGAAGTGACAGTGGCCGAGGAGGCAGGCGGAGAAAGGTCCAGTGGAGAGGGTCATGGTAAAGTCCTAGAGAAGAGCCTGATGAAGTGTTTCTTCACACAAAGAAAATTGATTACTTTTCCTCAAAACAGGGAAAACAAATAAGAAACCTATGTTTTCCTCTCCCTACTTACAGTATAACTCAAAGAAACAAATTAACTGGGACCTTAACTTCTTTTTACTTTCATATCCAAATTTTACTTTTCTTCGAAGGGAGAATCAAGTTCATTCCTGTTGGATACAAAGGACTAATTCCCTCCCTTGCATAGCCCAGAATGTGGCTCTCTATATAGCGAGGGGGCATTGAAAAGGCAGACAAGTTATATCTGATGCCTCAATTAGGTACAGCAACATGTTATAACCTCTAAATTAAAGTGAAAGAATCCTACAAAGCTCCTTTTTAATGGTATGGTAGTCACTGGGGATATTCATGAAATCTTCTTCTGAGTCCTTGGGGCAATTTTTTGGCCCATGTGACCATGTGACTTGCTTTTTCCTAATGGAATGTGAATAGAACTAAGAAGTGACACATTTAAGGGAAGAACCTTAAAAGCCTGTATAGAATTCTACAAATTGCATACCTCCTACCATGGTGACCAGCAAAGTTCTTGATGGCTGCTCTCTTTGAGACTATATCCCTGTTTTTTCAACCCATTGAGTTTGGGGGATATTTGTTACCATAACATAACCCCCTGGCTGATACAAACAGAAACTAAAAAATACCTCATCAATGGATCATAAGTGATTGGGAGGCAGTTACCACTCTATTTGTAAAAGTAAAGTCATTAATTAAACAAAAAAAAATCATTGTTAGTAAATGCCAAAGAAATGCAGTATATAATGCATGCATCTTTTTGTTCCATTTTAAAGCTTTTACCCAAAGACTAATAGCTAATGCTCAAATTAGTAGCTTAATTTAGTTGTTGTCTTTTCATGGTAGTTAGCAGCAGGATTTTCAGTAAATGCCAATCCCTAACCTCTCATTTTAGCATAATTGTTAGGCTATAAGATACACTAAGGTTTTTTTTGTTGCTGTTGTTTTTGTTTTTTATGATACACCAAGGTTTTAAAAGAAATTGACAGACTTGTAGTATGTCCTTGAGTCTGACAGTCTTCAGTATTTGGGGTTATAGAAACTTGTAATCTAGATTTGGAAAAAGGTTTTATTATGCTATAAAACTCTTTTTGTAGTTCTGATATCCTCAAATTTGGAGGAGAAACAGTGACTTTCTGATCTGTAACCTGTGAATGGTATTACCACAAACTATGTAAATGCTTTGTACCAGTTTTTTTCTTCAGATGCTTATCATTTTTTAAACATTGAAAAGAATTGTCAATGTATACTTGTAAATTTAAAAACAACTTTTAAGAGTCACTTAATTTAATCAAAAGTCAGTTCCAATACCGAAGAATAATAGCTAATGTTTATTGCACGCTGACTATTTACCAAGTGTTCTAAATGATCTACGTAAATTATCGCGTTCAGTCTTCATAGTAATCCTCTTGTGCTTGAGAAAATTGAAGCACAGAGAAAACGAGAAACTGTCCTGAAGTCCAACCCAGTGGGGAATGAAGGAATTGAGACGTGAACCCATGTCGCGTGCCCCCCTGAGCCTCCATCTATGTCTGCAGTGTCATCCTGCCTCCCAGAGGGGTTGGTGTGGGGGAAATCCTGGGAAGTGCCTGTGTCCCTTGCTGATTTTGCCCAAGTTCATATGTAGAAGAGCAGCAAGATTACACTTCTTTCTCATTTTTTGACAACCAGTGTGTGGGGGCGCCTGGGTGGCTCAGGGGGTTAAAGCCTCCGCCTTCAGCTCAGTCATGATCCCAGGGTCCTGGGATAGAGCCCCGGAGCCCGCTTCCTCCTCTCTCTCTGCCTGCCTCTCTGCCTACTTGTACTCTCTCTCTCTGTCAAATAAATAAATAAATAATCTTTAAAAAAAAAAAAAACCAGTGTGTGAGTCCCCTCATCCTGAAATGCTAGGGGTTTTTGTTGTTTGTTTGGGGTTTTTTGTTTGTTTACTTATTTTAAGTAAACATCCTAAAAAGATTGACTTGGAACATCATCCTAAGTAGATGCTTAGTATCCTAAGTAGATNATAAATAAATAAATAATCTTTAAAAAAAAAAAAAAACCAGTGTGTGAGTCCCCTCATCCTGAAATGCTAGGGGTTTTTGTTGTTTGTTTGGGGTTTTTTGTCTGTTTACTTATTTTAAGTAAACATCCTAAAAAGATTGACTTGGAACATCATCCTAAGTAGATGCTTAGTGTCCTAAGTAGATCTTTAGATCCTAAGCATCCTAAGTAGTATGCTTCCTATCATCATTAGAAGAAACAGCATCGACCTGCTGACCTACTGTGTGTCTAGCCTGCTCTTCCCCATCCCAGAAGACAGAATCATAACTTCACTTTTTTAGGTCTGAGACTAGGACTCTTTACTGGTGGCCTGTCTGGATGTCTTTGGTGACAGGATGAGGATATAAATCTTGTGCTCAGGTCCTAACAGAAATGATAGGGAGAGAATATCAGATCCTTAAATGTTTACTCAGAGATCACATCACGGTGCCCTGATAATGTTCAGGGCCCACAGAGCCAAAATTGTTCATCTCATTGTCCAGTTAAAACTTGAAAAGCAGTGCCTGACTTTCTTCTTGTGCGTAAGCAGAGCAGACCTGGCCTTCCAAATGGGATGCTTATGATCTTGGTTGGCTTTTGGGAAAGGGTGTGCCAAGGTGTGCGTCTTCACTTACGAAGCTGGAAAGCAGAGAGTATACAGGCCAATGTGCAGAGCTGCTCAGTCGGAACCACCAGAACTTGAGTGGGAGGGTGACAGTGTTCTGCGTGGCTTCTGGCAGCTTTGGCATATCAGCTTGGCCAGCTCTCCGTTCACAATTTCTTAAGTGTAGGAATCCCTGAATTTGCTGAAGCTGAATGTTCTGGGAGCGGAGGGATGAGAGTGATTAATTGCCTGAACTGTGCTCCTGTTTTTGCTTTCAGGCAAATTCCTCCTCCAAACAGGGTGCAGTCTTTGGCTCGTCAGCAGGTTGTTGTCACAACATGTTGGGAGGCTAGTCATTTTAGGCACTTGCAGCTAGATAACTGATCTCACCTGCAGATCTCACCGTGTGGGGATATTGAGATATAAGACAGACGATTCATGTGATACACCAACAGTAAACACTGTGTCAGGCATGGTTCTAAGCCCTTTACATGCATTAATTCATTTAATACTAATAACAACCTATGGAAAAGATGCTTTTAATATCTCTACTTTACAGATAAAGAAATGTTAAGCACGTAGGGTCATGCAGCCCGTCGAGAGCTAGATTCAACCCCAGGCAGTCTAGCGCCAATAGCTGGAATGACCCAATCACGCAAAAGTAATATTCTCTTGAAAATGGTAAATCATAAGATCAGTGATGATTCAGAGGAAGGAAATACGCATTTTAGCAAAATACTAGTCTTTATCATCGGAATGGTATAGATGAATACCTGACGAGCCAGTCAGAATTCTAAGCTGGTTCTGGATGAGACCCTTCTACGTGGGAGGGTCCTTTATCACCGCTGCGTGGTTAGTAGCGGTTGTGGACACCGTAACAGACGGTACTGATACATAGGTGGGTGATTAGAAAATCCTTCACAGTGCATATGCCATGCGTGGAGCATGGAGCAGTAACACCACAGGGGTGACCATCTTTGTGTTTGCCTAAGGATCCAGCAGACCTTTAGTGAGCAAGAGTCAAGCTACCGTACATGGGCCTAGAGTACCTGCCAGAGCTCAGAGGCTGCCTGCCTCCCCTGGCCACAGCATCCTGGGGAGGAAAGAGAGATGCAGATCCTTGGCTTTATCCAAAGGTCTCTTCAACCTGGAATGGGCGGAAATGCTTTCGAGGATGACAGACACTGTATAGGATGACTAAAATGTCCTCTCCTCCGAGAGGATCAGAGAACCGCGAGCCTGGCATCCATCGTACTGTGGGAGCCAATAAGAGGGTCAAGGGTCACTGCAAGTGCAGTCTCACACTGGTCGGTGACCCAGGTGCACCAGTACTAGGGAGGGTGCGCTCCCTCACTCCAGAAGGGTATCCATGCATACTGGTGCCTGGGGAGGTGTGGCTAGAGCCTGTCACAAGCCCAGGACAGTGGCAGGAATAGCTAGGCCAACCCAGGTCAGGGCCATGTGGAGCAGAGGCTGCCCATCAGAGGTATCCCTGGAGCAGGGCAGAGCAGCAAGAAAAGATTGGTGCCCTGTTGTCCACCTTGGGTTTCTCTGCCTGGAAAACTGGACAGGAGACACGGGGGTCCCACTGAGTCCCCTGAGAGGAGACCTCATTTTTACCCACATCCTTCTTTTTTCCTTCCTTAGGCCAGTGTCGCCTGGGAAAGCAATAGTGATCATTATATTGTCATTTACTTGTCATGTACTAAGTGAGAAGTCAACTACAGTTGACCCTTGAACAACATGGGTTTGAACTGTGAGCCCACTTAGATGCAGATTTTGGGGGGATAACTATACCACAGTACTATAAATACATTTCCTCTTATGATTTTCTTTTTTTTTTTTTAAGATTTTTTATTTATTCATTTGACACAGAGAGAGAGATTACAAGTAGGCAGAGAAGCAGGCAGAGAGAGAGGAGAGAGGAGGAAGCAGGCTCCCCGCCGAGCAGAGAGCCCGATGTGGGCCTCGATCCCAGGACCCTGGGATCATGACCTGAGCCGAAGGCAGCGGCTTTAACCCACTGAGCCACCCAGGCGCCCCTTATGATTTTCTTAATAACATTTTCTCTAACTTTATTTTTTTTTCTTTTTTTAAAATTTTTATTAACATATAATGTATTATTTCTTCAGGGGTACAGGTCTGTGACTCATCAGTCCTACACAATTCACAGCCCGCACCATAGCACATGCCGTCCTCTAACTTACTTTATTATAATAATATAGTATATAATACATGCGTCATACAAAATATGTATCAATTGACTATTTAGGTCATCAGCAAGGCTTCCGGGCAATGATAGGCTATTAGTAGTTAAGTTTTGGAGGAGTCAGAAGTTCTATACAGATTTTCAACTGCATGGGGGGTCAGTGCCCCATACCAACTCATTGTTCAAGGGTCAACTGTAATTAGTTTAATAACCATACAGAACCTTCTACCATGCTATGCTCATTTATGTGCTTCAAGTGATCATTGGATATCTGCAACCAGTTTGTCTTGGTTTTCAATCCTGGATACTTGGATATTTAGGAATGCTTTCTGGAATTTCCCTGGTACAGTATGTCCACTGTACTGTTACAGAAGGTAGACTGGTTGTTCTAAAAATATTTTTTATGATTTCTGGCAGGAGAAACCGATATATTTCATAATTTAGTGCAATGTCATCAAGAATAAAGTTTATTTTTTTAAATAACCAAATATGCTTTGTCTTCATTATCAGGAAGCTGAGGAGTGGCAGTGGGAGGCCTGTGATGGCTGCAGGGACTTTTCTCTAGAAGAGCATTTCTGATTTTTTCCAGTATCACTGAGTTCCAATCCCCTTGATAGCTTTTTATAAAAGATTCTTTTTCCCAAAACCATTATTCTCACTAGCAACTGAAGCCAAATAAGACCCAGTTGAGTTTATATTTGACTTGAGACTATTGTGATGTTTCATTTAAGTAGTATTGGAAAATACAGACATTTAGTTCCCATTTGATCCCAGTCGCTCACTCAATTTTTGTTTTTAAACTTCTGGTTCAGAACGACTAAAAAGAATTAATATTTGGATTCAGATCACTTCTAATTTAGGGCTCCTAGCTTGAGATTCAAGGTCATATCTCTTGGAACAATTGCTTAGTGTTCTGTGCATTTTTGAGAAAATAATTAAAACCAGATGCTTACTTCCACTCCCAGACTCAACTCCAGTAGTTATTACTTTTATAAAATTAATCACTTGATAGAAATTTTAAATAATTAGATAGTGGCTTGAAGGTTGAGGCATGGCGGCCCACAGTCTCTCATTTGTAATTAATCATTTGGAACCCTACAGTGCACCTTGTCTTTTGCATTTCTGATGATGCAGGGTATGTGTCCAAAAGAACTTTTGAAATTAAAGAAATACAAATCAAAGCAAACAGATACCATTTTTCACTTAATAGGTTAGCACAATTGCTGAAGTTTCTGGTGCTGGTGAGAATTTAAGGAAACCAACGTTTTTATGCTTTATTAGTGTGATTATAAATTACTGCCACTTTGGTAGACAGTTTGGCAGGATCTTTTAAAATTGTTAATGCATATACCTTCGGTCTAGGTAAGCCACTGCTGAGACTTTACAGTCATCTGTTACCGCGTAACACATTACCATAGAACATAGCCACTTTAAAACGACAGATATTCATCATCTCACAGTTTCTGAGTTCAGAAACTGCGGACAGTTTAGCTGGGTGGGTCTGGCTCATGGTCTCCCGTGAGATTCCTGTCAATCTGGAGGCAGGGGCGGCAATCATCTCAAGACCCCGTGGGGGTGGGGAATTCTTTTCCGAGCTCGCTCCTATTATTATTGGGAGGCCTCACTCCCTCACTACATGGGCCTCCCCTCAGGGTGCCTAAGTGTCCTCATAACATGGCTGTTGGCTTCCCCCAGAGTGTTTGAACCAAGAGAGAGCCAGCAAGTAAGCCGGGGAACACACAAGAGAGAAGCCACAGTCTTTAATAAACCAATCTTAGAGGTGATGCACCATTGTTTCTGTCATAGACTCTGGGCCACAGCGACCAACCCAGGTACGGTATGACAGGAGGCAGAAATTCTTGGGGGTCCTCTTGAAGGCTGCCAACCGCATGTGGCCACTTTAAAATGCACAATAACCCAAGCTGTATTACCAACCTGAATGGCCATCTCTGTGTTAAATAGATCACAATACATCATACAGTGGAATGTGTTGTAGGTGTTAAAAAAGAATAAAATCTAGGGGCCCCTGGGTCGCTCAATCAATTCAGCATCCAACTCTTGATTTCAGGGTCATGAGATCGAGTCCTCTGTAGGGCTTCATGCTCAGTGGGGAGTCTGCTTAAGTTTCTCTCTAAGGAAAAAAAGAATGAGGTCTGTATGTGCAGATATGAAAATATCCCTAAAATATACCATGAAATAAAGAGTTATGGTACAGAAAGTGGTATACGATGATATACAGATTTTTTAATAGTATACATGTAATCTGGTATAGCATTCATTTTTTGCTAGAATGAAAAACTATTACCAGTGATTACCTTTCATCTTTCTCCCTCCCTCCATTTCCCTCCTGAGTAATTTTTTTTAAATTTAGAATTGAAATCTGCCTGAACAGTCTTCCTGCCCCACCCCCTCATCACCAAGGCCCTGCACCACACAGATCTCTCTTTTCCAAGTCCCTGAGGACTGCAGGAGTTTCTGAGCTATAATTGTTCCTGTACTGGCCTCCGCTTTTCATTTGCAGCCCGTTGCCCTGCTGTGCAGCACACAGACAGAGTGGCACGTGGAGGCTTCTGCCTCCACATCTTCAGGCAACTGGGCAAGAATTTTTGTTTCAATAGATTTTGCAAGTTCCAAGATGCCTGGTCTACCTGGAATCTCATGAGTCATTAGATTTTTGTCTCACTTAGGGTTCCTCCCAGCTTGCCGTCCTGTCTGAAACTCCCTTGATTCCCAGGCAAGCTCTTGGGGTGCTACCAGCCTGACTCTCCATTCTTCCAGAAGGAGCATGTTTCTTTCTAGCCCTGGGGTGAAATGCTTCAGTGAGAATTCTGCTTTAAGTTATGAAGCCTGTCTTTGGGTCTGCCAGTTTCCACATCTTATTATCTGTTGAATCCTCATTTATTCAGTAAGAGGGAGTAAGTTTGCTAGATACCTCTCTCGCATCCCCAAGTCTGGTTATTTCTTCCATTACAGCATCTCCGTGGCTCTCCTTTTTATTAATTCACTGCACAAATATGCCTTGAGTACCTACTCCATGCCACACACTGTATTAGAGACTGAAAGTAGGTCAGGGGCAAAACCCCACAGTTCCTGCCCTAAATGGATCTTACTGTCCAGTGGGAGAACCACCGCTACCCAACTGAGTGTAGGAAACAATGATTACAGGCTCTGATCAGGGCCATGAGTGAGGAGTCCACTGGCAGATGTAAAGCAGGAAGACTTGCAGGGCCAATGAGAGTGGCTTTGTGCAGATTAGAAAAAGCCATCCCCCCTAAGTGAACAAATTAAAAGACGACCCTTCCAGGTAGATGCACACAGTCAGCACACAGTTTGGCAAGTGGACGGAGGTTTTTTCTAGTTCACACAAAGGAATCTCTCCAGGTGGATACAGTCCAGTCCCAGGGCAATGACTTGGCCAGCAGAGCAGACATCCCCCTCCCCCATCTTGATTAGGAGCCCTTATTTAGAGCATATTCTGCCCGACCAAATGCGCAGGCCCTGGGAGCCTGGCTGATCTGGAGGATCCAGGCAGGCCTGAGACAAGACCTGAAGAATAAGTAGGTATTAACTAGACGATGGAGGAGGGATGGTGGGGAAGACCATCAAGAGCCTTCCAGGCAGAAAAAACTGTAAGAGTCCCCAGAATAGGACAGTGCCTGGGATATTCCAGGAACTGAGACTAGAAAAGGAGAGTGAGGACAGAGGTGGGGTGAGATGAAACCAGAGCAGCTGAAAACCTCCAGAACAAACAGGACAGGCTCTCCTTGCACCAGGCAATAGGCCCAGCTGGAGGATAGCCTTGAATGCCAAGCTAAGGAATTTGAATTGGAGTACCATTCCTTTTTTTTTTTTTTTTTTGAGTACGAGTCTTTCATTTATATAGGGACTGAATTATTCTGCCTCCTTTTTGTCAAGTGTAATCAGTCTTTGCTCATTTACGTTTGTAATTATGATCCTACTTCCTTGCCAATTAAGGATACATATAAACTTATGTCTTTCTCTCTTAGAAAAACTGCAAATGGCATGCACGCTCAAAACAAGTTCTTGGGCTTGCTGCAAGGAAAATGGTTTCTGAGAACCACAGGGAGGAAATCTAGAAAATCATAAAGAAGCTCTGTTCTTTTCCCCGTGACCAGCACACATGTATACACACACCAATGCACACAACCACCGGAATGTTCTTTCCCACATACAAAGTCCAGGAAATCAAGCCAAATGTGTTTGTCTGTTTTATTTTGGCAGCATTTCAGGTATTTAAAATTTTAGCTCACATCTTAAATTAATTTGAAAACTTGAATAGGTTAAATGAACATACCTCATCATTTATGAGAAGAACAATCAAAATGAATATGCTATTCTCTAGGAAGATGATGTGGGTGAGTATCAGACAAGAATTCTCAGAAAGGAGTGTTTGACATTCCTAACAATCTGAAACGCTGACCTAGGGCATCAGAGTGTGCAGCTGCAAGGTGGGCGAGTCACGTGACTGGAAACAGACACCTGCTGGGGCTGCCTCATCCGCATCCAACTCTGGTGGCCCCGCCCCTCCAGACTCAGCTGGAGGTCGTTACTGCTTTGGGGAGGCCATTACTCTCTGCAGGGCCTCACTTCCTTGCTCCTCACTTCACCCCTCCTCCAGGCACCCTAACAGGTTCTGTTTCCCAAAGACCTGCCATCACCTCCTGGTGGCACCCCCATTGCATGCTCTGAAGGACAGAGGGTCAGCAGGTGCCTGGTACTGGTCAGGCAGGTTAAAAAGATGCCTTTCAGAAGTGTGGTAATTCATCTACCTCCGACGCACACTCAGACATGCAAGCATGCGCACACATGTGCACACAAACCTACTCTAGGTGGAGAGGGTAAACCGTCCCTGAAAGAGGAAACGAACCATCACTGTAGAGTGCCCGACCCTGCTCAATGATTTAGTGGGAACTGTCAAGTCTTTATTTGTTTGACTCACGCTCATCACCGGTTCATCGTTGGAGTCTGTGTGGTGTGTACATGCAATCTACGTCCAGTACTTAGCCAGTTCCTAAGCCTGTGGACAAAATTCTGCGAGTCCGTGAACTTGAATGAGAAAAAAAAATTAGATCTTTATTTTCACCAACCTCTAGCTAAAATTTAGACTTCTGGTTAGCGTCAATGTTTAGGATGCCTTCCTTTGGAGAAGGAAATAAGGCATGTAAGAAACAACACTCTAATTACGAATGCAGGCGACAAACCATAGCGGAACCTGTGACTTTTCAACAGTAGAAATCACAGATGGTTTCCTATCATGTTATTGTAGATTATTGAGTTAAAGTTGTTGAAGTATTAATGGTCATATTGCTTCAAAATTACCTTATTATCAGACCCACTAATACATCTTTTTATTTAACACATTAATGAAGAACATATATTGCTATACCATACCTTTTTTGGTAAATGCTATACCATAATTTTGTGTACCAAAAAATATTTGGTAACTCTATTTTATTGTAATTTTTGTCCTTTATAACCCTATGTATTTACTTTAAGAATTTAAGAACACAGTTCTGGGAAGAAGCATGTGGGCTTTACTAGGCTGCCAGAGAGGGGTCCATAGCACAAAAAAGGTTAAGAACCCTGGGTGGGGCAGAAAGCCCTTGCGTTCTAGGCTCAGATTCTACTCAGTCACCTAGCTGTGTGACCATAGTGCCCTCTGAGCCTCAGTTTTGTCATCTGTAAAATGGGAAAGTAATAGTGATGATTTAGGTGAAGTAAGTGAAAATCTCAGTCAAGAAAAGGACTTATCCTTTTCCCTCTAGCTCTACTGAAAAGTGTGAGGCTTATTTAGAGTACTTTGCTTCTATTTTTTAATTTTTTTAAAAGATTTATTTTATTTTATTTTATTTTATTTATCTTAGAGAGAGAGTATGTGCATGCACCATTGTGGGGAGGGGTAGAGGGAAAGAGAGAATCCTCAAGCAGACTCCCCACTGAGTGTGCAGCCCAACACAGGGCTCTGTCCCCAGACCCCAAGATCATGACCTGAGCCCAAATCAAGAGTCAGACACTTAACCTGACTGAGCCATCCAGGCCCCCCTAGAGTACTTTGTTTTTAAATTGATAAAGTAGAATCACTAAGATATCACATAAAATCCTCAAATCGGTTCCTTTGCAGTTTTTCTTTGTCAATAGCAGTGTTTTAAAATATAATTCATTATACTTAAATACCTGGGACACCTGGGTGGCTTAGTTGGTTAACCATCTATCTACCTTCAGCTCAGGTCATGACCTCAGGGTCCTAGGATGGAGCTCTGTGTGGACTCTCTGCTCAGCAGGCAGTTTGCTTCTTCCTGTCACTCTCTGTCTGTGCTTGGACAGTAAATAAACTCTTTAAAAATTATATATATATTAAATATATAAAGTGAGTCTCTCTATATAAACACTAACATTTTTACCTTTTTAGTTGTTGCATTTTACGTATTTTAGTCCCTAGTTTTCTTTTAACACTGTGTTCCTCACCCATTCTCACCCTGTGAGATAATATTTTCGTGGGCTTTTTTCTTTTTGTTTGATTACTTTTATGATGTATAAAAATTCACGTGTGGAGCAGCAGGGAAGGTACTTCCAATCGTGCAGTTCTGGAACATTCCTAGCAGGTGTTTCATTTTTTTTTCCCTAGTCCGATCATCACTTTTCTTTTTTCTTTTTCTTTTTCTTTTTTTAATTTACTTATTTATTTGAGAGAATGGAGAGACCGTGCAAGGATGGGGAGGGGTAGAGGGAAAGGGAGAAAAATTCTCAAGCAGACTCCACACTGAGTGCAGAGCCCGACTCGAGACTCAATCCCAGGACCCTGAGATCATGACCTGAGCCAAAATCAAGACAGTTACTATGTCCAAAATCAAGAGAGTTATTACATCTGAAATCAAGAGTCAGATACTCACCTGACTGAGCCACCCAGGGCCCCCATCACTTCTCTTTTTAATGAAAAATTTATCAGTAAAGTCCCCAAATGACTAATCTTCCTATTTATCTTCATGTATTACATGTATTTCATGTAATTTTAAATAAACATGTATGTCACTGAAAAGACCTAATCATATATAGAAAAAGTCTTCAGAACTATGGTGAAAGACAAAATATAGTAGTTGATTGGAGATGTTCATGGATATTTTTCCTTAAGGTACCAGTAAGTGTTATATGTTGTTGTAAAAAACAAATAATAGAAATAAATGCCTAAAAATTAAAAAGATCTCAATATCAAGGAAAGCATATGGTGCTAGACCAGATTGTAAGGCCTATTAATGTCTCTTTAAAAATAAATAAATAAATAAATAAATATTAAAAACTTTTGAAAGGAAAGTAAATTAATTGGTTTTAATTTTGTGAACTACCCAAGTTTCTTCACCCAATTTAAAAAAAAAAAAGTAAATTATAATGCTGCCCACAGCATATTTGCAAAATTTCTTGTAGCTGCCTTATTAATTTAATCTGGCAGGGCTGCTGAGCCAGGAGTGTGGAAGTAACTAGATCTGGTCATCCAGAAGTAAGTCCTCTTCTGGTTTTATAAAGACAAACTTATTAGACTTGGTTAAGCTGTAACTGGCTTTCAAAAGCTTGAGATAGCCAGTTAGTGACATTATGAAAGAAAAATGGGGTGACGTGGGTGGCTCAGTTGGCTAAGCATCCAACTCTTGACTTCAGCTCGGGTCATGATCTCAGGGTCCTGAGATCGAGCCTTGTGATTGGCTCTGTGCTGGGTGTAGAGCCTGCACAGATTTCTCTCCCTCTCCCTCTGCAGCTCCAACCCCACTCACTCTCTCTCTCTCTCTCTCTCTCTCTCTTTTCCAGCTTTATTAAGGTTTAGCTTTATTAAGGTATAATTGACAAAATTTGTACTTACTTAGGGTATACAGTGTGATTTAATATATGTATACATTGTGAAATAATTACCAGAATCAAATATAATTAACACATCCATTACCTCACGCAGACACCTTTTTCTTTTATAGTGAGGACACTTAAGATCCACTCTCTTAGCAAATTTCAAGTATACAATACACTGTTATTAACCATAGTCTGCATACTATACATTTAAATGCCCAGAATGTATTTATCTTATAACTGAGAATTTGAACCCTTTAACGAACATCTCCTCATTTCCCCTATCCCAAAGCCCCCCCAGGAGATATCTTCTGATAACAAAATAGTTTTGGACAGGGTAGCTATGAAAAATTTTTAAAAAGTGATGAAAAGGGACATGCTATCTCAAATATTAAAATATGTAATAAAGCTACAGTAATTAAAATAGTGCGTTGAAATACACACAAAGACATACAGTCAGAATATAATTCATCATATTACCCTTAGGGTTACTTTATGGTTTATCCTATAATGAAATATTAAAAACCATTTGTTCAAAGAATGTTTATTTACATAACTCCAATTTTGCAGATAAACAACAAAGAGTAGGGCACTTGGGTGGCTCATTCAGCTCAGCATCTGCCTTTGGCTCAGTTCAGGATCCCAGAGTCCTGGGATCGAGTCCTACTTTGGACTCCCTGCTCAGCGGGGGGTCTGCTTCTCCCTCTGCCCTTCACCCTGCTTGAGTTCTCTGGCCCTCTCTCTCAAATAAATAAAATAAAATAAAATAAAGTAAAATAAAATAAAATAAAATAAAAAAGTAAAATAAAATAAAATAAAGTAAAATAAAATAAAATAAAACAGCAGAGAAAGTGAAGAAGAGAGATGTAAAACGGACACAGGAAATATTCCAAGTTGTTATTGGCACTTGGGAGGGTAACAAGCGATTTCTTTTTTGCAAGGAAACTATGACTTTGGTTATCAGAAAGAAAATAACAGTGATGTATTTGGCATTTATATGAAAGCAAAATGGACATTTTTATCATTTGGCCTAAAGAAGGGACATATCTGCTCAGGAGAGAAGTAGCTTCCATATATTCCTCATATTAGCTTTTGAAAAATTAAATTAGAGAATCCATTTCTAAAGGTCTTTGTCCATGCCAAGCACTCATAATAGTTGGTCAGTAAATGTCAATAGCACATTCAAACCCCAAATCTCTGTTTGGGACAGAGGGTCCCAAAGCCTCCTGAACAGATCTAGATTTTTCTTTGTTTCTTTCCCTTCCTTTTCTTTCCCTCCCCTCCCGTCCCCTCCCCTCCCCTTCCCTCTCCTCTCCTCCTTCCTTTCCTTCTTTCTTAAGATTTATTTACTTATTTGAGAGAGAGAGCCCCCACGTATGTCTCAGTCCAGGGGAGGGGCAGAAGGGAGGTGGGAGAGAGAATCTCCAGCAGACCCCCCGCAGAGCGTAGAGCCCAACATGGGGATCGATCTCATGACCCTGAGATCATGACCTGAACTGAAATCCAGTGTCTGCTGCTTAAGGGCCTGAGCCACCCAGGCACCCCTCTCCTTGATTTCTTAATGCAGTTTGGGTCCAGCTTTTCACAGATACCAGGATGAGGAAAGACATATTTTATTGTCTTAGGTTAAGAAAAAACATTTAGTTGTAAACTCTTATTAATGAATCTAAGAACCACAAACTGATTCCATTTTTTTTCTTGAGAATGCCTGCTAGGTTTCGAGGAATAATCCTAGACTCAGAAGTTATTTTACAGGCTGTCTGTAAATAATTTTCATTAAGCAACTATTTTAGAATTCACATAAATTACATCCTAGTATTTATTCTTAAATCAAAAGAAGTCAGTACCTGTTTACCATTTATCCAAATCTGTGCTACACATTTTTTTTTAATATTTTAAGTGCTTTTTTAAAAAGACTTACTTATTTGACAGAGAGAGCACAAGCAGGGGGAGCAGCAGAGGGAGAGGGAGAAGCAGCTGAGTAAGGAGCCCAATTTGGGGCTCAATCCTGGAACTCCAGGGTCATGACCTGAGCCAAAGGCAGCCGCTTAACCGACTGAGCCACCCAGGTGCCCCTGTGCTATACATTTTAAGCGCACTGTCTTACCTTCACAGTCCTACGGTTACGGTTTTTACTCCCACTTTACAGAAATAGAGGCTTCAGAGTCAAGTAAATAATTGATAACTTCGAACCCATCTGTTAACCAGGGTATTGCGCCTCCATTCATTCACTCATTCGATGGATAAAATAAACATCAATTCAAGAAAGTCCATGGTTAGCAAACGTTCATAAACTTCAGTTTATGGCACAATTCCTTTGCATCATAATTTATGAAACAAAAATCTAAATACGATAAAAACTATGAAAGGGGGTGCCTGGGTGGTTCAGTCATTTGAGGGTCCCACTCAGCAGGGAGCCTGCTGGACAGTCTCTCCCTCCCCATCCTGTTCTCTCTGTCTCTCTCTCTCTCTCTCTCAAAATAAATAAATACTTAAATTGGCGTATAATAGGATTCTTTTCATTTGATGGTTGAAAGATCCTTGAAAACAGAAACAAAAATTGAAGCTTTTTTTTGTTTAAAATTTGGAAGTATATATGTTTGTGTGTGCTTCTGACAACAATATGACCATTTCCTTAATTCCAGAGACGCTGATCTTCTCCGCCAACCCCCACTCTCTATTAGCCTGTTGTACTTTCTTCCTACTACTTCTCACCACCTGACTTCACATTATGTATGACATGTGTGCTCATTTTTTATTGCCTCTCCCTTCACTAGAAATGAAGGCTCTGTTAGGACACTGGTTTTTGTCCTTTTTTCCCCTGCCCCGCATCTAGAACAATACCTGGCACATAGCTACCCCTCAGTTTTATTTAGATAAAATGAATGAATGAAGTAATGGATAAATGAATTTCTCTGCCTCTATGTGCTGTGTAGGAGGACACCCCCCCACACACACACACCCACCCCTCTTACTGAGGTTCCTGAGCTCTTCTTGGGATTTCCAGGAGATACCTGACAGGTGACTTTGAGCACAGTCCCACCACTACCAATGGCCACCACCGGACCCTCTACCTTTCACCCACCCTGCTCTGGCTTCCTGTGGGATCTGCTGCCAGACTCTTACACCACTATACCATCCGTCGGTGCTAGGCAGAAGCCCCTCTGAGCTACTACTGATGTCTTCATGCTCACAGTCCCTCAGGGTCCAAGCTGAGGGCACTGATGTCTGCGGCCTGATGCTGCTGCTTTCACTGTGGGAGACTTCTAACCAAAGTCCACTCACTGTTCTTTGGAACTACGCCTTGAGTTTTCTCTGCTGCTGTGGTAATGAGCACATAAACACACTTAACATGTGCGTGCACACATACATGCATGCATACACTCACACCCACGTGCAAAAGACATCTGTTAACCTTCCTATCCTAGAGTTATGGGCCACAGCTACCTTGTGCTTCCAAATTTTCCTCAGTTTTTTTTGGTGAAACCTCCCTGTTTGGGCTCCTAAACCCAGGGTGGGACTAGGGTTAGTGGAGGAGGGGTTAGGAGGGGTGTGAGGTGGGGTGGGTGTCTTGACTGAATCAGAAGTTCTGAAGAAAAAGCCATCATAGGGCCCCTCCAACGCAGAGGCATTCTTCTGACTTAGCTGACAAGTCTCTGGCAGTAAAGATAATTTCCCTGGAGGCAACTTGGTGCCTCATGCAAATTGTCCCTGTGTGGAGCTGCGTACTGGCCCCCAGGCCATCTGGACACAATGGACCCCTGAAGTGAGCTCACTGTCGCCCCAGGCTAGGATGGCTGCGAGAGGGAGATAAAGCTTAGCTGCTTCCTTTCTGCTTTGTTTTGAACTATATTCTAGAAAGATACGTAAGAAATGTTAACCTAATTAGTAATTGCCCACCCCCACCTCAAACAGACACACACACACACAGGCGTTCACCACAGAATATATTGTCACGGGTTTAATTTAGCTTTGCAGACACAGAAACCGAGGCAGATGAGAGGTGGATAAAGCCGTGGGGTAGGTCAGCAGCAGCTGTCCGATTCCAGCCTCCCGGCCTGAGAAAAGGAACCTGCAGCGTCTGTTGACATGCATGGCCTTTTACCGTGTGCGCCCCTTGCAGGCTAACAAAGCATATCCCCAGACCCGGTCCTGCTTCCAGAGCACTCACAGAGCCCCTGCTGGTAAAGGAGTCTTATTTCTGAGAAGGCTGGTGCCTCTCGTGGATCTCGGCTGAGGAGAAGGATGCAGAAAGGGAATGGAGTGGGGAGGCAACCCCGTCTTTATTTAACAACAAACCAGGAAGGAAGGAACCTTCCACCACCAGTCCCCTGGTGACCACCATGGCTCATTGTTTTTTCAGGGTTGTGTACTCATATAAGGCTTTTAACCAGACAATGCTGTTACAGTTTATTTTGGAACAATTAGGTACGCCGAGGAAGGGCGAAGGAAGGCACCACAGAGCCCTTAGCAGAGGCCTTAGCAGTAGACAGGTGATACCTGCACAGTGGCAGGGCACAGTCGGATCAAGCCCAGGGGAAAACCGTGCTCCACACTTTGTAAAACTATGATCTAACTGTTAAGGAGGATGGCTATAATTTTAGAAAGGCAGAGATGAATGGAAGACTGGCTGGGCTTGGGAGGTCCATTTCTATTTTTTGTCCAGCTGAGTCACTCTGTGATAAAAGTGGCCCAAGGATCACAAGACTCACTAACCTTTATGTCATTTCCCCTCCCACTCCGTTCCCGAAAATGCCTGTGTGTGTTTTTTTTCTATCAGTTTTTATCTTGCTTCATGCAGTAAGGAGTTTCTCCTCATTGGCAAACATCACATCCATGGATGGATTTTCACTGATGTATTTGCGTTCACGTGAGCTGCCCCGTGCTCCCCTCTTTGCACTCACGGAGTGGGAATTCCCAACAATATGCCCCAGCCTCCTGTCGCCTGCGAGTGTCGGTGGGGGTCATGAATCGATCCATTATCGTTCTTACAGTGTTCAGTTCACCCGAGAATCCCAATTTACTTTTTTTTAAGTTTTTATTTATTTAAGTAATATCTACACCCAACGTGGGGCTGGAGCTCATGACCCCAAGATCAGGAATTGCATGCTGTACCGACTGAGCTGCCAGGTTCCCTGAGAGAATCCCCATTTAAAGCATCGTTTTCTTCAAGTTTTAATTTTCCATAAAGGAAGTATTTAGACTGATTTTGGTGCACTTTGATTTTTATTAGTTTGTTGTCTGTTATGGTTTGTTTTTTTTTTTAGTAACTTTGTTTTAACTTTCAAAACCACCACCTGTGGCTTTGGCAGCACTACCCCACAATGTAGCTGATGGGCCCTTTCATCCTCGGTGAGACCACTGTGATTTGACACAGCTATTCAGATGTGAAGTGGGGGTTTCTGGAAGAACTTCACCAGCATGCAGGTGTCTTAAAAGGTTATTGGGATAAACCTCTGTTTTATATTAACTCAGGCACAGGTCTCGCTTTACCTGCTTGGTACTTGAAGCAATAAGAGCAAAGAGCCACTGGCTGCCTTAGCCATGCCCAGCCCTCTGAGGGCCAGGCTGCTGTTTCCTGCTTCCTCTTCCCTCCCACTTCCCACTCATTCACTAGCAGCCTTTGAAGGGGAAGCTTACCATACTGTTTTCACCTTAGCTTTCTGTTTTCCTCTTCAACTACCTCTTCACATCCCTCCCCCGCCCCCCAACACACACTCACCAAGGAGAAGCTGTTCGCACGTATGTCACAGACAATCTTCAGTGCCCGTCGGTACACTCCCCTCATGATTTCTGTGGCCCTGACTTCTGTGAGTGATGACTGCTCATGCCCCTCGGGCCCTCCGAATATTTGATCTCGGCAAGGTGATAAATTGTACGTCTTTTTATTTCCTAGGGTGGTTGCTAGGATTTTGTGCATAAAACACCCATTTTACATGCCAGGAATTCTAAAGTCAAATATACATAAACCATTATTAGGTTGTGAACAAAAGCATCTAGGAATCTTTGGCTGGAAGAAGATCAGAGGTCCAAGTGCAGCCATCTCTGTGCAGGGACCCTTCTCTGGCACCCCGGACACAGGGTCCTTCGTGAGGGGAGGAATCTGTGGGGTCATGTGGCTGCTCGCTTTGGTTGTTGGGCACCTGGAGTCTAAGGCTTTGTGTGAGCGGGGGGCCGGATGTTTAAGCTCTCAGTTTCTTCATCTGAAATGGTGACTGTTGGTAGTAATTCCTCACAGAATTGTTATGAGTGTTAGCTCAGACGGTACCTGTAAAACCCTTGCACAGTCATGGCAGGAGCTGAGGGCCCAGCCACTGTGAGTGGGTAATGCTGCCTCCATGGGGAGGTGCAAGTCAGGCCGACCGGCTGGAGCCCAGACTCTGCCAATACCCAGCCCTGTGAACATGACACAACTGAGTTGCTTGCTATTCTCTGAGCTTGAATTTCTTTATCTGTCACCCGTGAAGGAGGAGTCCGCAGTATGTACGTGCCCTGGCACGCTCACAGTAAAATGCCAAGAGACGTAAAGTGTTATGGAGAATTCACGCAAGGCAAACTCTGATACAGAGTAGACATGCTTTAAACCATTGTGATTCGTCACATTTTCTACTTAGTAGAAGAGGCCAAAGAAGGTTATGTTTGCTTTGCGTTAAGAGACAGTGTAGTCTTATACCTGTCACACTAGTGCTTAATAGATATTGGATTATTTTACTCAGAGGAGAGTAAGATAAAATTGAAGAGTAATGCATGTTTGGAGCTTCTAAGAACCAAAGAAAGGATGCGAGAGGTTTTTGCAAACCTACAGATAAAAAGCCTTGAGCGTGTGAGATTCTCCGACGTGTATAAACTGGGATTTCTGGGAATGTTTCTCTTCAATGATAGCAAAACTGCAGATTCATATGAACCAAAAAAAGAAAATAAAAGAAAAAAGAGCCAAATCAAAATACTTTTTAAGGAAATTCTGACTTTTTCTAGTATTAGAGGAACCCCTCCCCCACACCCCACCCCAATTCCTGGAGCATCTCTGATTATCTGAAGGAGTCATTGTCAGGTGTCTTTTCTGCAGATAAAGGGGTACCTAGCCAGGGCCAACAGCCTCTTCCCCCACCATCACCTGCAGACAGAGCAGACCAGCAAGTCATGAGCCCCCGGGAGCAGGCTCTCCGGAATCCTCAGATGTCACAGGCACAATCCCTGATCATCTCTAAAAGGAGCCAGTCCCCAGCAAAGATGCCCCTATGAAGTGAATTCTTCGCTTTACCTTGAATGATTCTTTGATCGTAGATTAGGGAAATGACGACTAAGGGCAGCTCTTAAGTTGCCTGTTTTAATGACTAGGTAGGAATTATTTTTAATTAGTGCTTCAGTTGTCTATATGTAAATGATGCTCTCTGATGTGCTTAAGGGCCTTTTGAGAACAGTTGGTTTTCTTAGTTTTCTGTTAAGCATTGCCTAAGCGCTCTTGTTTGCAATGCTCTTTGTGTTCTCTGTGAGAAACCTTTCTCCTTTTTCCAGCCTTTGTGGAATAGTCCAGTTTTAGTGGAGATCATCTTGACAAGGGCATTAACTGTATTTAGTATAAATTGCAGGGCAGTGAGTCTGCTAGCCCCAGGTGAGTCTACCAATGCCAGAGCAAGAAGCCATTATCATGTATTTCGGAGCTGTTCCCTCCCCCAACCCTCTGCCCACCTCAGAGATACACGAGTGTACCCCTCAGCCTCCCGGGCGGCAAGGGTGGAGGGTTGGGCAGGATACCTGCCAACCTTGGCAAACCGCCTTGAGCAGGGCAGTAGGCCCTTGGCCTGATACAGTCAGGTGGGTGTTACTGGGACAACAGCACACATTCCGTGACAAGATGATGCGCGTTTTAGGATCAACGGCTATGAGTGAGTCAGAAGACATAATCCAATCCCTTGCCTTAGCCCCAATCCCATACTCAAAGTGTTTCCTCTCCCAAATCCTTGAAATTACTCCATTGGAAAGTAACCATTGGTTCCAAAAAGTCTGACATTGTCTATTGGATAAATACATTTTTAGGATTTCTTTAAATATGATACTTTGGGTTCCCCCACTCCTTGGTTTCTTTAAAAAAAAAAATCATCTAAGGATCAGTTTTCAACCAAAAAGGCGTTTAGGGTTTCCTTTTTTTAGTCTGTGTCCCAGAATAGTAGTTTCAGAGTCGCCGACTGCAAAAAGGACCTGTGTGTTGTGTATGCTGCCCAGAGCTGCTTCCAAGCACGCACTGAATGGTTTTAGAAAAGTAGTAGGTGGAGTGACTCACGTGGTTCCGTGTGTAGCAGGAAAAACCACCTCACCTCGGTACTGCAGAAGCTGTCAAGTCGTCTGATCATAAGCAGTAATTATCTTGGACTTGAGAGTTGACAGGAAAGAATTATGTTGGACGTGGGGACGTTCAAGAAGGCAAATGGTTCTTTCAGCGAAGTGGTTCGCTTTCTCCTTTACATGGCGGTTAAGAGTAACGGCTCTCCATAAACGATAGGAATGCTTCCGGGAACTTGGACAAACCCCACAGGAATTCGCGCACACTTCCCTCGGTCAGCACGTGTCCATTGAGTTCCGTTGGTCCAGCGCTAGACTCGGAGCCGCATAAAATATGGGAGCAGTAGGTGTCACATGTCACCTCCTTCGAGTCCTTCGTTCCATCCGGGCAAGCGACGAGCAGAGCAGGGAGGGAATAATCGAGGCAGTGGGGCTATCTCGTAAATTCCACCACATGGTGCCTTCCAGCCCTGCGTGGACGGGTCTTCCTTCCCCTCCAAGCGCTGCAGACTTGTCAGTGCTAGAGTCGATCAATAACCTCTGTTCGCTCAAGACAAATGTAAGCATCCACTACGGACATGATTTTGAGTAGAACGAGGCACCATTCTAGAACAAATAATTTTTTTAGACCACTCTTGGAAATTCAGAAAAGGATAGATATCTCTACGAATTCTTCCGGGGGAGGTTCTGCATGGCATTTGGCCTCTTCTGTGTTCGACTACATCGTGTTTTCTGTTTTAGACCAGGCTTGTGGAGCCAAAGTTGTATCTGTTCAGCGTAAGCCCTCCCATGTCTTCTAACCTTCCTAACCCTGTGTATCTCCTGCATCATGACTTATTAACAATGACTTAGGTAATTCAGTTTAATTGTGGAGCAAGAGATGTAGAACTAAGATTTCCTGATGGCTGGTGTTTTGGTTTTGCTAATTTGATTTTGTGCTGCCTTCAGCTCACAGTTCCTATTAACTACCCCAGGACACAAGTCTTTATACCGTCGATGTGGCTCTGGAGACAGTGACACCTTCTTTGGGTTTAACACCTACATTTCATTATCTTTTAATTGAGTTCTCGGACATGTCAGTGGAAAAGAAAATAATGGGTGATTAATGCTTCTGCGTGAATGAGGACTAACTGTACATACAATGAATATGACTTATTTTAAAATCTCTTCTCCAGTAAAATATTGTGCTAGTTGACAGCAAACCAAGGTTAAAGAGACTTTAATTAAAAATTTTAAGCTCATCCTAGCCCAGAGCACTATCACATGCAAATCTAATACCTAGTGGACAAAAAAACCCTAAAATTGTTCAACAGCACCCCCTAGCATATATAATTTTAGGCTATAAGACTAGGAACCAAATTCTTTTTGTCATTCCTTCTCTAAAAAGTATAGGTTTTTAAACACGTCTAGTTATATTGGCATATTCTTCACATTATTCCTGAATTCAGTGTCCGGAAGTAACTATAAACAGAGGATGACATGATCCAGTAGAATAATTTCTTGTGCCAAGATTGTCAGGATGATTTTACCTTAAATTTGGCTGTCTTCTATTCATTGTCTCTGGCTTGGTTGGCTGATTTAAGGAGATTTGGGGTTTGTTTTTTTGTTTTTGGAGTAAGTCATCTAGGAAAGAGAAAAAGACAGAGCTGGGGGAGGTTCCTAAAGTAGATCATGGAAGTCCACAAGGTAGGTGTAGTATATCTCTTTGGTGAATGTTAAGAACACAGCCCCTGGAGCCAGACTCAGTTCTGGGCTTTGTGATCTTGGGTGGGCTCCTTAAGCAGTCTGGAATTTCGTTTCTTCGTCCGTAAAATGTTGGAATGGTAATAGGCACCTGTCTCTCAGAGCAGTTGCAGTGAGGACGCACGGGAAGGCCCTTGAGAAGTCTAGCACATAATTACTGGTCAGGGTCAGCCAGCACCGGTTATTTGACCATGGATGCTGGGCTGTGGTCATGATCCACAACATGGATTCTAATAGCAGAAGACCTGAGTTCAAAACCTGTGAGACACCTTGGGCAAGTTGCTGAAACTCAGTTTCCTCACCACTAAATGGGGATGGAATAATAATTGCATACAGTGTTTGCAAAATTCCTAGTTTAGACAAGGTAGGGGTCCCTGGCTGGCTTAGTTGGTAGAGCAGGCAGCTCTTGATCTCAGGGTCATGAGTTCAAACCCCATGTTGGCCATGGAGCCTACTTAAAAAAAAAAAAAAAAAGATTAGGTGGAATAGGTAGGTAGAACATAGCTGTTACTCTTCATTTCCTCCTGAAATGCCAATAAAACAACAGTGAAAGCACCCCACAAAATAATAGTAATCCTCTATGACTAACAGAAGACAATATCAACATTCTGTAAGGCGGAAAGCCGAGAGTGGAAACTGACTTAGCAAACCCAGGGAAGTCATTCATACTGTAGAATGCACAGAAGGCTCAGGAATTGCTCACACTAGGTATCTCTGGAGATGGAGGTGAAAGTGGGGCTAAAAATAGGAGGATTCATTAAAACCCAGGTCTGCTTTTTTCATTCCTTAGAGCCTGTTAAGGGGAGGGACACACCAAAGTGAAATCAGGACTTTTAAGTGAAAGTCTGCATTCTGAATGCTGAGATCCCTGGTCGTCTTCCCTCACCTGGCTCCCCAGGAGGCTGGCAAAGACGTTTAGACTCTCCAAGACGTGATGAGATGCACCTTCTCTGGCCCAAGTAAATAGACCCAAGTATACTGCCGTTGGACATTCTGTCACTGAAAAGCCCATCATGTCCCTGAATCCCACAGTCCACAGCCCAGCCTGTGTTCACAGAGCTTCCATCTTCGGTCTAGTGTTCCGTGCTGACCTGGGACAGACCAAGGTCTCCAGGGACCCCCGACCAAGGTCTCCTGAGGGTGGATCACTGTGTGGTGTATACAGTGGGGCATATTATGGATTTTTAACATCTGCCACTAACAGTATGGCCTTCAGCCAAGTCCTTGATCTCTCTAGGCAGTAGTCACTACGGATGTAAAAGAGAGGGAATAGATTAGACCTTTTCTATTTGTTTGTTTTTAGACTAGACAACCATCTCTAAAGGTGCCTGCCTTGTTCTCAAACAGCCCAGGACATCAGGACAAGTCTCTGAGGCCGACCTGGTTACTTTTCAGAAGTGTATGTATATACAACTACGAACAATCGGTGTATTATTGGTAATAGATAATACATAATGAAGATAATAATATCTAAGAATTATTTGAATATCCACCATGTTCCACATGCTTGCATTATCTTCTTTAACCGCACTTCTTGGGATACTAGTGCTTTATGAGAGGCATTCTCTTATCCCCATTTTGCAGGGAAGCTAACTGAGGCTCCAAGGATTTATGTGTAAAATTTACAGACAGTCAGTGGCGGAGTCTGGGTGTTGAGGATCTGGCCACCTCCAGAGAACCAGTTCCCTAGATCTCACCAGGCATCTTTTCTTGAATTCTGTTCGGTACTTTCCCAGTGAGAGCCTTGTACTCATTTGAGGTCCCTTGGTTGCTTTCGGTTTTAGTCTGGCCTCCTTGCCTCCCACTGGGGAGTTGTTTTTTCCCCTTGTAACGTGGATTAGCATTGGAGTCATAAATGAACCAAGCCTTGTATTCCTCTTACAAAGATCATTTGCTCTGAGTTCTCAGAGTCACCCTTTTAAAGGTTCTACATGTGTGACTTCACACTGTTCCAATTCCTACGCATCTAAACTTGAACAGGATGTGTTGTGTTTGCCACGGCCACCAAGCCTGCAGATCACTTTGTTTAGTGGATTATGTGACACACCAGGTGTCCTTTGAGATTGCCAGACTCTGTAAACTAATAAGTGACTCTTGTAACATCTTTATACATAAATGTTTTTTCTGCTTATTGTTGATTTTGGAGTATATAAAAATAAGGAAAGAACATAAAATAGACTTGATGAAGCATCAAGAAAGAAAATCTTTTAAAAGAAGCCTGGGGGAGGCTGGAGGTGAGAACTCCTCACTTCTGCTGTACATTTTTTAACATTGGGTGAAATGGATGTAACATAAAATTTACTACTTGAACCATTTTTAAATGGACAGTTCATTGGCATTAAATACATTCACATTTTTGTGTAAACATCACCATCATCCATCTCCAGAACTTTTTTTATCTTGCAGAACTGAAACTCTGTACCCATTAAACACTGACTCCCCGTTCGCCACCCTTCCACTGGCAATGAGCAACTTTCTGTCTCCATGAAACTGACTCCTATAGGTTTTGTAGAAGGTCTAAGCTGACAGGATCAGTTCTATAATTAAGAGAGGAACAGTTATCATGTATTACTGTTACTACCCAGAGGGTTTATGGTGAATATATTTCAAAGGTTTTTAGGGTGAAATAACATATGTTAAGCTCTTTCTCTTTCTTTGAAATAAGTTAAAACCTATATTTTTTTAAAAGCATCCTGAGGTTTTTGTAATTTTTTTATATTATTATTATTATTATTATTATTATTATTTTGGTTTTTGTCATTTTTAAAAGCAATGGTACCACGTGCTTGGACAGATGTGAATCCTTCTTCTTTTCTCCCATGCGACCCCACATGCAATTTTCGTGAAGACTACAATAGAAGCTCCATTCCTTCTTCCCTTCGGTGCGTCCGCCTTCCAAAGTTCATTTCTCAGAACCGCCTGCCCAGCATCCTACTCTGAGTGGGATTCATATTGCCGAATAGTGTACCAGTCAAGTAAAGGAAGACAAACATTCATTCATTCTCTTCCTCAACATTTTACTGAGTGCGTCCCACTGTCACATACTGCCTACAAACGTGGCTCAGATACCATCGCTGTCTCTAAGGGGCTTCCATTCCAGTAGGCTGAAGCCTTAAAAGAACCTGTGGTAAGAAGAGAGACAGAGGTGGATGAACAGATAAGCTGAGGCACCAGTGCCAGAACAGTGAGGGGGAAGCTGGGTCCACAGAGGAGGCTGAGGATGTCAGTCATCATGGTGGCTTTTTGTGGGGGGCGGGGGGTTGCCTTTCTTCACAAGTCTGACAAAGTGTACCATCCCAACTTGAGTTGCTTCTGCAGCTCCTTGGGTTCTAGTCTCTGGAGGGATTTGGAGCTGTTTGGATGATAAAGAAGCAGGGGACCAGGTGGTGTTCATTAATTTGGACAAGAAAGCAGCCCTGCCTGTTGCTCCTTGTCTCCCATTTCCCTCCACAGCGGTCATTAAATGGAAGAGTGAGCATTGTGCAGAGTGGAGTTGAAAGTCCTGTGGTACACAGATTACCTAAAATCTCTCATTTGCCTCACATTTTGTGGGAAGCTGAACTTTCCTCTTCTGTGGAAGGTTAAACCAAAAACAACTCTAATTCATTTCCAGATTACAGTGTCCTTTCGAAGAAAATCCTTAAAGTGACACCTGCCTGATTTGGAGGATAAATAATAGAACTTCCTGTAAGATATAATTATGATAGAAGCTAGTCGTAGCCAGGTGGTGTTTTTTTGGACACTGGGACCCGGGGTGACAGAACAGTGAGCAAGAATGGAGAAGGATCCCATGTCATCCATTCAGGAAGAAGTCACCACGCTGTGGAGAGGACAAGACGTAGCCATTTGTACTAGAAGCTGAGCCGATGGAAGTCAGGAATTTAGGCTCCCTTAACCCAGTTTTTTAAAAGCAGCACAATGGGGCGCCTGGGTAGCTTAGTGGGTTAAAGCCTCTGCCTTCGGCTCAGGTCAAGATCCCAGGGTCCTGGGATCGAGGCCCGCATCGGGCTCCCTGCTCAGCAAGAGAGCCTGCTTCCTCCTCTCTCTCTGCCTGCTTCTCTGCCTACTTGAGATCTGATCTCTCTTTCTCTCTGTCAAATAAATAAATAAAATCTTTAAAAAAAAAAAAAGAGCAGCACAATGACACCTCAGCCTGGTCCATTTAAAGCATTCCACTGGACTGTAGTTTCCTCTTGACTACATATAAAGGGTATTTATTTAAGGAAAAAGCTTTCACTTAATTATGTAAGGTCACCTTACTTTGGTCATGAACACCTATCTCAAGCCTAGAACAAGGATCAGGTAGAGATGGCAAACAAATCTAAAACCAAATTGTATATGATTTTATATTGAGAGACTAGCTCTCTGGGAGGGAGAAAAGGTTTGATTTATACTGTTTGCCAATTTCCACAGTGTCATTACTCCCACAAAGGCTGATTTCAAACAACCAACCATTGACCAACAAAATTCCTGAATATTTGACAACTGGCTCTCCTAGTCAAGGCCAGCTCCAGCATACCACTGTATGTTTGATTGGCCAGTAGAAATAGCCTTTTTAAAAGACTTAAACTTGAGTGGTTGTCAGAGGCAGGGGGTGGGAGGTACACAGCATGGGTGAAGGGGGTCAAAAGGTGCAAACTTCCAGTTACACAATAAATAAGTCATGAGGAATGTCAAGTACAACATGGTGACTGTAGTTAATAATACTGTACTACATATTTGAAACTTGTTAGGAGAGTAGACCTCAACAGTGCTCATCACAAGAAAGAAAAATTTGTAGCTATGTATGGTGATAAATGTTAACTAGACTTATTTGGTGATCATTTTGCAATATATACAAATGTTGAATCATTATGTTGTACCCCTGAAAACTAATTTAATGTTATATGTTGATTCTATGTCAATTTTTTTTTTATTTGCCCCAGGGGTACAGGTCTGTGAATCATCAAGCTTACACCTTTCACAGCACTCACCAAAGCACAAACCCTCCCCAATGTCCATAACCCATCCACCCTATCCCTACCCTCCCACCCGCCAGTAACTCTCAGTTTGTTTTGTGAGATTAGGAGTCTCTTATGGTTTCTACCTCAATTTTTTTTAAGATTTTATTTATTTGACACAGAGAGAGAGAGAGAGAGAGAGAGAGAGAGAGAGAGAGAGAGCACAAGCAGGGGGAGCAGTAGGCAGAGGGAGAGGGAGAAGTAGGCTCCCCACTGAGCAGGGAGCCCGTTGTGAGACTCGATCTCAGGACCCTGGCTTAACCGACAGAGCCACCGAGGTGCCCCTCGGTGCCCCTCAGTTTTCAAAAATGTAATTTGAATGCCTTTGGGAGGGCTGTCCTTATCAGTCATACCTGCTGCCTCTGCTCCCTATCGCTTACTCAAGGTGCATCAACTATTCACATTACTCGCCTGGCCTGGAGTTGCTTTGGTCTGGGAGGTACAGATGCTGCTCTTCCCCAATGGCCGTGGGGTTTTTGCCTGTGTCTTTGAAACGGGGTCCCTTCCAGGCCTCTCATCTCATCTTCTGTTGTTGAAGCACAAGTGCCTTGTTAGAAGTTATGTGGACTGCTCTTACTCTCACCCTCTTTAATTTATATAGATTTGGCTTTTTTAAGAATGCACAGTATTGGGGTGCCTGGGTGGCTCATTCAGTTGAGCGTCTGCCTTCAGCTCAGGTCATGATCCCAGGGCCTGGGGATCCCCGCTCAGAGGGAGGCCTGCCTGTCCCTCTCCCTCTGCTCTCCCCCCCACCACTCCTGCTCTCTCTCTCTCTCTCTCCCCCCCTCTCTAAAAGAGAAAAAAAGAAAAAGAATGCACGATATTTATTGAAAGAGACGCTAATGCATGGTTCCTGTCCCCTTTTGGCCAATAACTCTCTGACCTTGGGCAACTCAGAAAATGTCTCAGAGCCTCTGTATCCTTAATGGTGTCCTTAATGAATGTTCTCTTCTGTGAATGCTTGCCTCTTACAATTGTTCTGAGGATCAAATAATAAAAAGTTAGAATAATAACAATAACAGTAATTGCTGACATCTGTTGGGCTCTTACCACACGGCAGGACCCGTGCGTGGCCCTTGGTCTGTACTAACATAATTAACGCCCTCAGGCCCTGATATGGTGTTTGGCACCTGCCAGGGGTGTCGTCAGTGATAGCTATTATGTTTACTGTTGTTACTGTTTTTGCAATTATAAGACCCCATGGCGATGGGGCGCCTGAGTGGCTCAGTCGGTTAAGCAACTGGCTTCGGCTCAGGTCGTGAACCTGCAGTCCTAGGACCTAGTTCCTGGGCTCGGGCTCCCTGCTTGGTGGGGAGTTTGCTTCTTCCTCTGAACTCTCCCCTCTCATGCTCTCTCTCTCTCTCTCTCAAATAAATAAATAAAATCTTAAAAAAAAAACCATGGTGATAAAAAATCAAAAGCTGTGTTTCTCTATTGTGAGATAATTGCAGGAGCATCAGTTACATATATATAAATGGCCTCGTGTAAGAAACAAATGAAACACAGTGAGGTGTGTACTTGAGGAGTTTTATCTTCTGGAACAACGACTCTGAGAGAGAACAGGGACATAGCCAAGGACATCAGCATACGTACAAGTTGTTCTGTGTTGTTTCACTACCCTCAGAATGTGTCCTACCAAATGACCATTGGACAACAGATGGGGCCCTCAACATTTGGGAGATTTCATTTCAGGACTCCCCTTGAGAGATGGGATAAAGTCTCTAATATTTCTAGTAAGCTTTATCAGGAAACCTTGGGTGGTGGTAAAAGATACCCTTTCAATTGTATTCGCATGAGAAGTTTTCACTGTGTCGTGGTATTTGCCAGAATACAAGCAGGATTTTTTTTTAAGTCCCTGAGAAGAGTGGCTGTCACCTTCTATATGAATCACGTGGGATGGGACACTCTTGTTACTTTGAACACAAAGTTTAAGGGAAACGTTAGCCTAAAATACTGGCTTTCATCAGTGAGCACTTTAGGGGCTTGCAGAGAGGGCTTGCTGACGGAATCGTTTTTGTTTCTAAGTGAGAAAAAAAAATACCATTCTAATTTAGTAATATTTCTGTGCATCATCAGATGCACAGAATGTACCTTTTTAACAGTTAACGTTGAAAGAATAATGCAGTAAGTGGTGAACAACACGAAGATCACCAGGTTAGCCTGGGTATTTATGGTTTGGAACTAAACGTCCAAGACAGCCACATACAAAAATTCAGATGACGTGGTATGTCATCAAGTCACAAGTAAAGATAACATGCCTCGGAAACATCAGAAACTCAAAAAGTGGGTGACTGCTGGTGAAAACACAGATGCCGGGTGCACCCGGGATGTTTAAATTGACGAAATGTGAGTGTGGAAAAAGTAATATTTCTAAATTCATATAATTTTGTATACAATATGTGGTTTTAAATATTTGTGGAGCTGAACTAATATTTATTGTAAGTCCGTTGCCTGAAGGTTTCGACTACATTCCTGAAGGATTGATTATATACTTAAGCTTGCCCAGGACACGTTTCTGAGGATCTTGTCTTTGGAGGAACGGGGATCGTCTCACATTTAGGCCCGTGCGGTTCATGGTTCATCGGAGCTCTTAGACATGTGGTCTGACAGTTTTCTCTCCCTGCCGGCTGCACCCTCCCCCTTCCCCGCCCTTTTACTCAGGTAGGGAAAGACTTTCACTTAAGGTGAGAGGCAAAGGAGGGAACAAGCAAGCTGTCTGCGAAGACTTATTTGCCTGGTAGTATCCAGAGTGAGAAGAATGGAGAAAATGGGATCATACATTCAGAAACCACTTTACATAAGGCAGACTTAGTAAATTAAAGTCTCTTGCACCACTGATAAGCCCCTCACTGGAAAGTCTCATTAAAGAACCTCCAAGAGATGAGAAATGACAGTGGCAGAGAACACAGATCATTTGTTCTTAGCTTTTCTCCCCAGCTTGATTATCAGGCTGCCGAAGGGGGGGCCCATCACTGCCCAACATCCCAGTAAGTGCTTGGCTCAGAAGTCTTATGGGAGGGTACACCAGCAGTGAAGGCAGATGTGGAAAAAGATGACTATGGGAGCTTTATCTAGAAAGACTGGGGAGTTAAGCAAATAAAGAGACTCCTGGTTCAACACAACCCATTAAAGCATTTCAGGATTGATTCTGTTTGCAAAGTTTAGAATGAAGATATTTATAGCAGCCCATTTCCCCAAAAGGTGGGGGGGGGGAAGAATAGTGCTTACCTTTTACTGCCTAAGTACCACATTTCAATTTTAAAGAGCTTTTTCAACCCAAATGCTGCTTAGAACCAACTAGTCTTTTCCTAGCCTTGGGCTAAAAGTTACATCAATAGTGGAACAACGCCACATTTGATTATTGACTGTCAAGACTGTGTATAGAAATCTAGTGACTGACTCCGCATTGTAAAATAATCATGCCGTGACAGGATTGACACTTGTATTAGCTAGAAAACCTGGAGGCACTGTTAAAACATCGACTTCCTTCATTTACACTGACTTCTGGTGGGAGAAATGGCAGAAGGGTATAGAAGAAAATGTACGGGGAGGGAGCTAAATTTAGAATTAGCCAGGACTAATCCTAGAAGTGATGGAGAAATAATCAAAGAAAAAAGAAATCCGTTCTTTTCCACCAGTCAAAACTTAGAACTCCCATATGTGAAAACATAAAAGGGTTTTTTTAAACACACTTTTTAAAAAGAGAAATCCACGCAACAGAGAATGTGTATGTTTTGTAAATATGTCCAGTAATAGAAAAAACGTTTTTTTCATGCAGAGAGCTCACGGGCAGAATAAAAGATGTGGTCTCCTGCCAAGTCGGCACTGGACGGAAGGCAAGCTAATCACTGTTTCCCTCAGATTCATGAAAATGGCCCTAACAGGGAAGACTTTCTTGCCTGTTGAGTCACAGGGTTGTAAAGATTGACACTGGCATTGCCACAGAGTCCTGGGAGAAATGAAATCAGGGCGATTAACAAAGGATAGAGGGAGTGTTCCTTGACCACCTGGATCCAGTCAGGCCTAAGCTCAGATCCACTCTTGTGAGGTAAACCAGTAAGTCCCAGGCCTTCAGACAGGTGGTCTCTCCATCCAAAGTGCCCTCACCGGCCAGCTCCTCCGTGAATGTTGGTTGGGTTCCACATGGAGAGACTATGTGATAAGTAAAGACTGTGGTCTCAAAAATAGTTGGATTCTAATGTACGCATTCAGAAAGACTACATTTTCTCCTAATTGCTTCTGACTGTTCAGGCCATCTGGATATAGGCCCTGAAGCTTACATTTCATTCCCTTCAAGAAAAATGCACCTCTGCCCGGCCCCCTTTCTGCCTAATAGCCATGTCACCTTTCCTTCGCTTGCCCAGAAGGTTACCTTCACTTGTTGTCGGCCCACCCATTACACATACATAGCAAGGAAGAAAAAACAAAATTTTTTTTGAAATCTGTATTTCACCCTTTTAATAAGTAACCCCAACATTCCTTTATTTCTCCATTTGGCCACCACCATTTCCTGTTGTCAGCTCAGCCAAAAACCTGGCTGTCGTTCCTGACTAACCCCTGTCCTCTTCCACCTTCCCTATACATTCAGATGGCCTCACATTTTACCAGTGCTCTTACTTCCGTAAGTATATCTATAAATGCTCTGTTTATATATATTTATTTTATTTATAGATATTTACATTTAAAAGATATGTAAGTGCTATATTTAGTATTTGGGGTTTTTTTCCTCCGACATTTGTAATTGCTCCCTGAAGGTGGGGATCTCCTTTGTCTTTTTCTCGTTTGCCTCAGAGGAAAGCAGTGGGCACTCGGGAATTTTCATGACCACTCTCAAGTCCATGTCCTCATCCTTATTTCCCGGGTAACTATCTTATCAACACAAGCTATCGTTTGTGATGCACCTCCTGTCCAACAGGTGACCCAGTGAACGAGGTATGAACTTCCGTCCCCATTTCACAGCTAAGGAAACGGAAGCACACAGGTTACATGATCTGCTCAAGGTCACACAAGTAGAAAGTGGAGAGGTCGTGTGACTCCAGAGCCTGTAGTCTTGTCATCCGCTGTGCTCTGCCCCTCCGGTCTTAGTTAGGTTTCATAGACTTTCTGCTGATTTGCTAGCACAGCTTCCCAACAGGCTCTCTGCTTCCATCTCTGAAACATTTTGCCAGAAGGTTCATAAACTTCTTCAGTGGTTCCTCCTTTTTTTCAGAGGAAAACCCAGTGTCCAAGCATGAGCCCGCCACCCCTGCCCAACTCAACATGTCATCTCTCGTATGCCCTCCTGGCACCTCATGCTCTTCCTGGCTCTCCCAGGCTCTATATGGTTCCAGGTACTTGTCATGTTCTCTCCTTTCCCTGTCAGGGTATACATTCTTCAGCCTTCTAGACCCAACCCTCCCTGGTTTGCTCTCCAGGAAGCTTCTCTGACTTCTTCCCCTGAGTTAAGTGTCATCTCAAACACTTCCACTACACATACTTCTATCATTTCCAAACACCAGTTCACTCTCCGATTTTTTAGTGGATGGGGATCATATCGCCAACTCTCTAGCACAGTCTGGCTCACAAGGACCATTAAACATTGATTTAGTGAAGAATGGGCCATTAGGTTTCTCTGCTGTGGTTTTCCACAAGTACTTGTCAATCCATGTTTCTTTCCATGTGAGCCATGGAACTCGTCTGTCCTCATAAGACTGAGTTTTGCAGACATGAGATGCCGAGTTCTTCACTAGGAAAAGGTAGAGTCAGGAATGACCCTCTGCCCCAAGATGTCCACATCCTAATTCCTGGAACCTGTTGATATGGTACCTTACATGGGACTTTGCAGAGGTGATTACATTAAGGGTCTTTTTTTTTTTTTTTAAGATTTTATTTATTTATTTGACAGAGAGAGAGAGATCACAAATAGGCAGAGAGGCAGGCAGAGAGAGGAGGAAGCAGGCTCCCCGCCAAGCAGGGAGCCCGATGCGGGACTCAATCCCCAGACCCTGAGATCATGACCTGAGCCGAAGGCAGAGGCTTTAACCCACTGAGGCACCCAGGCGCCCCAAGGGTCTTGACACAGAGAAATTATCCAGGGGGGCCCATGTAGAATCACAAGGATCCTTCTAAGAGGAATGCAAGAGGATCAGATTGGAAAAAGAAGATATAAGGATGGAAGCAGAGCTCAAAGAAGAGAGATGCTAAGCTCTGGCTTTGAAAATGGAAAAAAAGGAGACGAGCAAAAGTGGTTAATCTCTAGAAGCTAGAAAAGTCAAGGAAACATTCCTAGACCCTCTAGAAGGAAGGCCACCTTACAGACCAGTTTGAGACTTCTGACCTTCAAATTTGTGTTCTAAAATTCCGTAAGTCTGTGGTAATTTGTTAAGTGGCAATAGGAAGCCAATATAGATTTGGTACCTTGAAATATAATAGTGCTGTAACAAACACCTGTAAATGTGGAGTGGCTTTGGAATTGGAAAGTGGACAGAGACTAGAAGAATTCTGAAAAGCATGGTAGAAAAAGCCTAGATTGCCTTGAACAGTTAGTAGAAATATGGGTATTAAAGAGTCTGCTGGCGAGGGCTCAGAAAAAAAGTGAAGATCATGGTGAAGAAAATCTGTATCTTAGAGAATGAAAGTGTTCTCAAACACACTATTGGTAGAAATATGGACATGAAAGTTACCGCTGGCGAGTTTCCAGTTAGAAACTGGAGGAAAGGTGACACTTGTAATATGGTAGCCAAACACATAGTGAATCATGTCCTACAAGGATGTGAAAAGCAGAACTTGTAAACAATGAACTTGAATATTTAGCCAGGAAGATTTCTTAGCAGAGCATTGAAGTCACCACGTAGTTTCTTCTTGTTGCATGATAGTAAAATGTGAGAGTAAAGAGATAAATTGAAGGAAGAATTGTTCATCAAAAAAGAGCCAGGACTTGTTGATTTGGGAAATTCTTAGCCTGTCCGGATTGCAAAAGATGCTAAAACTAGGAGATTTGCTCTCAGGAACACATGCTCTGGAAAGAAGGCCTAGGGTGTGGCTGAACAATCTTTCACTAATCCCTGGAAAAAATTAAAAGGTCAGCTATTCAGTCCCACGGATGACTCTCTGAATAGATGAGGCATGTATTCCCTCCACCATCTCAGCAGAAGCCAGAAATAGAGATGGGATTATCTAGGAAATCTCTGTGGAAGAGCCTCCTTGTTAATGAAGTGAAGCCCCATGACATACACAGGAGGCCCATAGCGTTCCCGAGACGGTTACACCAGCAGAAAGACCGCCAGTTTGAACTGAAAGGGATAGCGAGAGGCTGAAATGAAAGAGCAGTGTCATGCTCCCAAACTTCTGCAGGCAGGAAGCAAGCTGATAAAAGAGCTCAGCTGCAAACCTGTTGGTACCCTTCAAGAAAAAGGAAGAATGACCGCAAGACTAGAGCCGCAGGTCCAGAGAGCAGAGTCTTAATCCAGAGAGGATTATTACCAGGTCTTGAAAGCTCATGGAGTTTGCCCAGCTGGATTTTGAAATTGCTTGGAACAAGCAACTCTTTTTTTTTTTTTTCCTTCCATTTCTCCCTGTTTGAATAGGAATGCCTATACTGTCATCTTATGCCTGCCCCACCATTGTATTTTATGAGCAGGTTGCTTGATTTCTAGTTCCACGTTCACAGATGGAGACCAGTTCTGCCCTAGGATGGATTAGACCCAGAACCTCATTCATATCTAATTTAGGTTATTTAGGTAATGAAATTTAGGGACTTTTGAGCCAATTAGTTTTAGCTAATACTTAAGACTTGGGTTGATGCTGTAATGGGTTGGCTTTGAGCTACTTTGAGGTGAACCTGTTTTGTATGTGGAGAGGTCCAAATCTTTAGGATGAAGCCAGGGGGAACTGTGGTAGGCCGGATAAAACCTGCCCCCAGAGATGTCCACATCCTAAACCATGGAACCTGTAAATATGGTATCTTACATAGGAAAAGGGACTTTACAGGTGGGACTAAATCAAGGATCTTGACATGGAGATATTTCCTTGATTTGAGCAGGCCCAATATAATCACAAGGATCCTTTTAGGAGGGAGGTAGGAGAATCAGAGTTAGAAAAAGAAGATGTAAGGACAGAGCAGAGGTCAGAAAGGAGAGAAGATGCTACAGTACTGCTTTTAAAATGGACCATGAGCCCACGAGTGTGGGGGCGAGAACAGCAAGGAAAAGGAGTCTCTCCCCGAGCCTCCAGCTGGAAGGCAGCCCTGCAGTTGTTTTCAGACTTCTGGCCTCCAGAAGTATAAGATAATACATGCGTGTGGTTTTAAGCCCCCACGTGTGTGTTGACTTGCTCCAGGAGCAATAGGAAACTGATGGAGCAGATTTCCTGGGCACTGACAAATTTGGAATTAAAAAAGACTTGTGGGTGTGTCCAATGAGTTCCGGAAGGCTGGAGTCTGATTTTTTGGCTGGCTTCTACAGCACCATGAGTGCAAAAAAAACAATCGTGCCTGTAAGAAAAACTGGACCATTTAACTTTTTTGTTTTCAGCTTTGACATTGAGAGTTTCCTCAACGTAGGAAAACCTGTCAAGATTTTGGTTCATCACAGGGAAAGTTTAGCAACTCTGCGTAAATGGTGACTTTTTATTTGCTGAAATATTAAAGACTTGATGGGTGATACATTTCTTCATTCTAATATTTTATTAGCTTTGATCAAATATACTTTGATTTTTCTGGCTTTATTTTTACCCACCAGAAAAATCTGTGACAACGCATGTTTTGTGCTGAAGAGCTCTTAAATGCAGTCTTTTAGGGACCACCATCCACTGATAGTTGATTTCCTAAAATCTTTGATCTTGTTATTATGGATGACCGTGAATATGATTGGCATTTCTATGTATTTTGTTTTATTTGATGGTTGGAGAGAAGTGAGAAATGGAAAATTCAAGAAGTGTGTGAGCATGGATGTAGGTGCGGTTTTCTGGGGTATAAACCACAGATTTTGCCTCTGTTCTCTCTTCATGTGTCCAGGTGGCAGGTAGCCTGATTCACTAATGCCTATCCACTACAGTCAGCTAATCAAGTAGTTTCAGCTTGGTTTTAAAGTCTAAACTCAAATTTTAGCCCAATTTAAACTTTCAGTATTTCAGTTTCTTCCATATTTCTGTGAATTACACATAATTGAGTTCAAATAAGATACTTGACGCTGTTGTACATCAGATTATTCAGGAAAAAAAAAAGATTTCTATGATCAAGAAAACACACTTTTAAAAAAATGAGCATCATGGTAGTCATTAGGGTCATTCATAAATATTACAGTGTTGCTCTTTCTAAGCACATAGTAGGATTATACTTTCTCCATTCTCTTGAATTTATGTGTAGTTCTGTGATTCGCTTTGGCCCATAAACGTGAGCACTTAACTTTTGCTCTGCTCTGCTGTCCCCTCCTCTGCTGTGACGATTGTGACAGCCCAGGCCAACAGGGGGCGTCTGTTAGCCTGAGTCCCTGAGGGATTAGGATGAGCAGAGCCCCGCTGCTGGCTTGCGCTAGACATACAGCATGTGCAGGACGTAAACTTGTATTTTATTGAACCACCGGGACTGGGGATTGTTTTTTACTATGGTGTGATCTCCCCTGTTCAAAGTGATAAAGCGTCTTGGGCAAAAACTGACTACGGTTCTTCCAGATTAGTTCATTGTCTGGGTATGTATGTAATACTTCTTTGAAAAACTCAGAGATACATCATCTTGTGGAAAACATCCTCAACTTACAATTCTCCATGTAATTTGACAACATTAGAGAGAGCTTGTTACTTTTAATTACTGACATACTGGCATAGTGACTTAATGACTTTGTTTTAGATTTGTTGGTACACAACTAAATCTGTTCCAAGCAATTTCTTGCGACTCTGTTTACTTTTTAAAGATTATATTAAATGTTTACAATCTACCTCAAAGAACAACTGTGCAAAATGTATTAGGTCTTTAAAACTGATTTGACCCCCTCCTAACATTTGCTTGATATAAAATGAGGTACGAGACTACATTTTAATTTATAGGAAAATTAATTTCCATAAAGCTGATACTTCCTATGCCAACTTCATTGCTACTAATAATTCTAATAATTTCCCTAGACAGGTAATTATAAATGGAAGTGTTGAATTCATGAAATTATGAAGATATAGATCGATCTAAGTCAACAGTTGCATCTCATACCTTGGGCCTTGTTATTTGTTAATAACCAGAAATTCTGGTAGAGTGAATGTCACCGTCATTCAGAAGACAGAAGCTAAAATTCCATTACAGTTGAAGGAAGCAGTATCCTATCCCATGTTAATGTCCCATGAGAAGTCCCATATAAAACACCAAATGAAGTGGGTTTTTTTTTTTAAAAAGATTTTATTTATTTATTTGAGAGAGAGAGCGAATGAGCAGGGAGAGCAGCAGCGGGAGAGGAAGAAGCAGACTCCCCGCCAAGCAGGGAGCCTGATGCGGGGCTCCATCACAGGACCCTGAGATCACCACCCAAGCCAAAGGCAGACGCTTAACTGACTGAGCCCCCCAGGTGCCCCAAGGTTGTTTTCTTAGAGGGTACATCCTATGGGTTACTCCCTCAAAGTTGGAACGATTACTCATGTATTTTATAGCTGATGTCTTCCTATTTTAAAGATGTGTGTACCCCCCCAAATCTCCTAATTGTAGTTAAATTATTTACCTTTCTAGTTTTCATGTACTTTCTGAAATACAGTGGTTAACATCACACACACACACGCACACACACACACACACACACACACAGGGTCTGTGTGGAGGGGGAGCCCTTTACGAATTCATATTTAGAGCTTTTGTGTCTTTTCTCTGTGTGGCTCCCTCGAAGGCAGTCCCAGAGGCTGGTACTCCAATCCCCACTACTTTTCTCTAGGCCTCCGGCTTCCTGTGTCCATCTGGACCCTGGGATTTCTTTATAAGACAGAACTTCCTCCCGTTGGGCCCAGAAAAAGAGATTGAGATTCCTCCCCATGTTTCCAGCCCAGAAGCAGCTCAGGGAGCCACACAGGGCTCCAGCTATCTATCTAGATCTGCTCAGACTCAGCAGGACGACACAGGCAAAGAAGTGATGGGAGAAAAAAAGAAGTTCCAACCCTTGCCAACAGGGAGGGTGTTTTCTGTCATCTTCCAGAACGTACTGCGTGGCTCCCTTCAGAATTAAGGAGTGGTGCCCCCTCCCCCCGGCTGGCTCGGTGGGTCTCTGGTTGTGAGTTAGGGTTCCACAATGAGTGTAGAGATTATATAAAAATAAAGTCTTAAAAAAAAAAGAATTAAGGAGGGGAAGTTTGGAGGGATTTCTTCAAGAAGCTATTAGTTTCTCATAGGGGTTCTGACATTCCCTTTGGGAGATGCCACCCAGGGATTGGGGACCAGCAGCATAAATACGGTTGGTTTGACTTTGTCCAGCCTCAGAGAAACTAAGAGAATGGTAAGTTTACTCTAGACACTGGCAAGTGTGTCTGTTCATCAAGAGGGAGAATTATTCCAAACAAAGGAGAAAGTTGTTTGATGTTCTATTTAAATAAACCTGTCACTACCTGGCTTTAGTTTGCATATGTTTTTGAGAAATGGATGCTTTTTTTCAACTGATAAAACTCCTAAGTATAAAACAGGTTCAAGGGGGTGCTGCTCTAGGACTCNTATTCATTTGACAGAGAGAGAGATTACAAGTAGGCAGAGAGGCAGGCAGAGAGAGGAGAGAGGAGGAAGCAGGCTCCCTGCTGAGCAGAGAGCCCGATATGGGCCTCGATCCCAGGACCCTGGGATCACGACCTGAGCCGAAGGCAGCGGCTTTAACCCACTGAGCCACCCAGGCGCCCGGACTCTTACTTTCTATGCAGATTTCTTGGGGCACCTGGGTGGCTCAGCTGGTTAAGCATCTGACTCTTGATCTTAGCTCAGTTCTGGATCTCAGGATCATGAGTTCAAGGCCTGCGTTGGGCCCAACACTCAGTGTGGAGCCTACTTAAAATAAAATAAAATGCAGATTCCTGGGCCTTGATCCCAGAGACTCCTACTCAGGAAATCTTGGGTTGGAGCCTGGGAATCTGTATTTTAACAAACATCCCAGAGGATGGACGGATCATGAAAAACACTGCTCTACCAGCTGCTTGCTGGGGGCCTGTTCACTGGCTTCGTCACAGTCCCACTTGGTACGAGTTTATTCTAGGTACGAGTTTTTAAGTGTCAAATACCAATAAAATCAGTTTTTCTGCCAAGGAAAATGATATTTAAGTTACCACTTCCATACCCAAATTCTCCATTCCTATTTCTGGAGCACCCCAGACATGGCATGATTCTTGGCTCTCTGTTGTGTCAGCTCCATCCGAGGCTCCCATTAGCCTCGACTTGTCAGCCCTTCTGGTTTTCTCTGTTTGTTTACTTGTTTCTTTGCCTTTTCTTTTTTTTTAAAGCAGGTCTCTGTAAACCTCCCCTTCCCCCCAACAAACAAACCCAGAAAAGAAGTTAAGTGGTGTTTATAAGCAAATATAAAACTGACTTCTTGATGCAAGTATAGTTAACTAGTAAGCATGTAAATGCTCCCACATGGCAAGGTGCTGGGTGTTCAAACGGATGCAAAGAACAAATCCAAATAAATCATGTTTTTAAGAATAAAGCCCACACGAGACACCCTCAAATGGCAATAATTGAAAAGACATTATCAAGTGTTGGCAGGGATGTGGAGAAACTGGAACCATCCTGCATCCCACATGAAAAGGTAGAATGATGCAGCCACTTTGGAAAACAGGTTGGTGATATCTTAAATAGTTAAATATACCCTTAGCATATAATCTAGCAATTCCACTTCTAGGAACCTGCCCAAGAGAAATGACAATCACACAAAGACTTATATGTGAGTGCTCCTAGCAGCATTATTCATAATATCCTAACTTGAAACAACCCAAATGTCCATCAAGTAGTGAATGTATAAACCCGACATGGGGCTCGATCCCAGGACCCTGAGATCATGCATGACCTGAGCCAAAGGCAGACACTTAACCAATTGAGCCACCCAAGCATCCCAATCCACTTGTTTTAAGGTCTGAGAGTGTTTCTTTCCCGTGAGGCTGGTAAAGTGGGAATAAGAGATCCGACTAAAAGCCAAAGAAGTGGTTATTGAATATAAGTTAGCGTTGCATGTTATTAATTCAGTTGAATTCAGTCTCAGTATTTGTTATGGGTAGAATAAATTAGTTATTAGTAATCATGTTCTTGTCTCTGTCACCACGATGGCCTCATGCAAACTTCATGTTTCAATAACTGCAGTTGACTTTTAGAAACAAAATGCACTGAAGTCTATTAACCTGAGCACACAAACAATGTCTGTAATTACACTACTGCTGCCCTTTGGCACTAGAATCTTCTGTCCCCTGATTCTCTTACTACTTTTTCCTAAAAACACCTAAACATCAAATATTAGTTGCACATAATTTTCTAAAAATAGTTATAGCTGTTATAAAGTTAACCTCTCTTTTCATGACAGTGTTCCCTGTTAAAATGCAGGGCAGTTTCACTGTACAGTGGGACCTCTTTGCAGGAATTTTTGTCCTTGTGAAGTGACTGGCTGTGGAGGGTCTCTAACAAATCTAACATTTCTGTGATGACAGTTCATGCCACTGCTTAATTGCTGATTCTCACCTTGCCTTTTACATGTGTGTTTATGTTTTTCAGGAAAAAAGTGCCAGTTCAAATGTAAGACTTAAAACTAATAAAGAGATTCCAGGATTAGTTCATCAACCCAGAGCAAAGTAAGTTCTAGTTCCTATTTTTCCTTATGTTGTTTTTAAAGCTATCAATGTTTTCAGAGTGAGCTCAGTTTTTGCCTGCCAGGGAACCAAGACATATTGTAAAGCTTCAGTGAACTGAGACAGTGGGGTTTGGTCTAATGGAACAGCGTGGAGAGTTCCAAAACAGACCCACAATAAATGACAGAACTGACATGTCAGATCAGTTAGAAGAAAATAAAGTGGAATATCTTTATGACCATGGGGTAGGGGAGAATTTTGAGTAAGTCACAAAAGACGCAGAACTTAAGAAAAATGATTTATTAATATGACTGCATTAAAATTAAGAACTTCCATTTATCAAAATTTACTGTGGGAGAGTAAAAGGAAATGGTAGAACTTATCTACAGTGCATGTAATGGACAAGAATTGGGTTTCAGAATATGTAAACTTACCCTATAAATCAGTAAGTATGAAACAGAGAGCTCATAGAAAAAGAGGCTAAAGATGGGAGCAACCATTTCACTGCAGAGGAAACATGAAGAGCTAATAATGTCTCAGGAAAATACCATTTTGTACCACAAGATTGGCAAAAATTTAGTAGGCCTGACTGTGCGAATGGTTGACCAGGATGTTGAACCCTTCACCCCAGCGGAAATAAAAACCGGTACAATTACTTTGGAAAACAATTCGTATTTTCTAATAAAATCGTACCTGGACATACCTTGCCCTCCAGCAACAACTCCCCTGTCAGGGGTAGAGCCTAGACAGTCCTCGCACATGGGCGCCCACAGGCGGGTCCATAGCTGCATTGTTTACATGAGCGCCTAAGGCTCTGGAGGGCAAAACCTGAACGTCCTTCAGAAATATAATGGATGACCCAAAAAATGAGGGCAGGACATATTCTTAGGACAGGAATTCTACATATGGGTGAAAATGAATGACCTATGACTGCCCATGTGAGGATGGAGGACTGTCACAAAGGTAAGATTGTGTGGTAAAGGAAGTAGTAACACCAACCTGTGTATAGTTTTATTTATAGAAAGTTCAAAAACAGGCAGAACTAATCAATAGGTTATATAAATATGTAATAAAACAAAAAGACTAGCGAGGAAATGAAAAGGCATTAAACTTAAAAGAGTGGTTCTTTCTCACGGGATGGAAGACAATGGGACCAGAGGTTCTGTTTCTTAACCTTGAGTGCTGATTACATGGGCGTTCCTTTCATTGTTATTACTTGAAACTGTACAAATAACCTCTTTCCTTCAAAGAGGCTCTGTTTTTCCGAGGCTACAGATCTCTTCTGTGGTGTTGCTCCTAAATAAGAACAAATTCTCTGAGGGTGCTGCTTCCACCAGTGCAGCTGATACAGTCACGCCCGCCTCCAAAATAAACCTATTACATCGATGCAATAGTAGTTCCATAAATCCAAGTCATAAGCAGAAAAAGTTGCATTACGTCTGGTTCTTTCCAGGAAAAGGAGACAAAAATAACCGAGGTCAAACTAATCACTTTCCCCTGGCTCGGTGTCTTTGGTGGTGCTGTAGGTGGTTAGGACTCTACAGGGTGGTGAATGAGCTCAGGGATTTGTTTACTTTCAAAGAAAACTGGACATTTTAAAATCCATTTACGATTTACATTGACAGTGGGGTGGTGAAACCGATTTTTGCACCCTTAGGGACATGTTATGCTGTAATTACACGCCCCTCCCTGTTCACTTCACCAGTAACCACTTTTAGCTACACTCATTTTATCTGCCTTTGAGGGACAACAGGTATCTGACGATAGAACAAGTCATCTTTTCATCCATGCCATTCGATATATGCTATTTTTTTTTTGCTATGTTTTATTTTATTTATTTATTTTGTCAGAGAGAGAGAGAGAATGAGCACGCAAGCAGGGGGAGTGGCAGGCAGAGGCAGAGGGAGAAGCAGACGCCCCTAAGCAGGGAGCCCGATGTGGGGCTCGATCCCCGGACCCTGGAATCATGACCTGAGCCAAAGGCAGACACTGAACCAACTGAGCCACCCAGGCGCCCCGGATATATGCTGTTTTTAAATGTTTCCCTTATCTCTGAGTTCTAAGGAGGGGCGGCATTAAGGAGAATTTCTTCCTTCCTTTGGTTTAATATTCCCGGGACTTAGACACACTGAATCAGCATGCTTTGCAGAGCAGCATATGCTGAGGCTTTCAGAGGAGTTGATTAAACTGGTTCATGTGTTTACATTAAAATTAGGAAGAAAATCCTCTGGTGTGTGTGTGTGTGTGTGTGTGTGTGTTTTAAATTATGAGTCAGAATCTTGGGTTACTGGAATTCAACTACAGAATCTTCCTGGAAGGCCATGAGGAGTGAGTGGGATTTTTCCTCCTTACTGACACAGAGGGTCAGTGAAACTATCATTCATCTGCAGTGTATAAAACAAGGTAAGAGGTTCTTTTCCCCAGAAGTGGAAGGGCAATCCCATACGTGACAACAGAGGAGATTTATTAATAATACAGGTAGATAGGTGATAAAAGGCAGATGATCTTCACGCTTTCGTTTGATGTGACGTGCAGAGAGCACATTCTTACTTTGTGATCTCAGGCCAGTGACCTAATGTCATTGGGCTTCAGTTTTCTCCGATTAAAAGAAAGGAGAAAAGTCCTCTTTCCTAAATGAAATAATGTATGCCCAGTGCCTATCACAGTGTCCGATGCTTGGTAAGAATGCCTTAACAGTTAGGGGCGCCTGGGTGGCTCTGTGCGTTAAGCCTCTGCCTTCAGCTCAGGTCATGATCTCAGGGTCCTGGGATCGAGCCCGAGCCCCACGTTGGATCCTCTGCTCAGCAGGGAGTCTGCTTCTCTCTCTCCTTCTGCCTGCTGCTTCCCCTGCTTGTGCTCTCTCTCTGTCTCTCTCTCTCTGTCAAATAAAATATTAAAGAAAAAAAAAAAAAAGAATGCCTTAACAGTTAGAAATAGCCCAGATGCCCTTTAACAGGGAATTGGGTAAAGAACCTCACTGCCTTCACACAGTGGAATATTAACAATTAAACAAATGCACCGTAGCAACATACAGTGCTGGGTGGACCCAAGCGACGTAACCCTAGAAGAAAAGAGTAGGTCCTGAAAGATTACACAGAGCATGACGCACTCTTCGTAAAGTCGAAAACAACTGGATAAATCATCTGCTTTATAAAGCACGTATGCAGTAAAGCCTATAAGCAGGGGGAGGGGGGGCGGGGGGGGGGAATCTTGGTTCCCTTGTGTTGCGGGAAACACATGCCTTGGTGGGAAGTAAGGTAGCTCTAGGTTGTTGTCAAGGTCCTGGCGTTTGTTTTTTGTTTTGGTTTCGTGGATGGTTATTATACTATTTTTAAAAATTTATTTGACTAAACAGAAGTGAGCTGTGCATGAACTGCTAGAAAAGGTGTGTCATGATGTGAGGCTTAGGGTTAAGCCACTTCCCCAAGGTCCCATTGAGCAATGGTGATGATAATTATGAAAGAAAGAACTGTGTTCAGGCCAAGATTTGCCAGGAACTCCCTGAGTAATTGCATTTTATTTTTGCAGGTGAAGTATTAGGGAGTCAGGACCTTGCCTTCTGATACTTTTGTGGCTTAGATTTTTATTATCTGGAAACTTTTTTTTTAAGTCACTAAAAATGAAAGCCGTACACCGTTCAGCTCTCCAGCTCATTTTGCCCACCTATTTCGTTCTTTTGATTCCTTGTCATAAGACTGCATACGACTGTCATCCCTCAACTCACAAAGCTGAGGAATCACAGTCAGAAGAGCCTTGGATGACTCAGGGTTAACTCACAAGAGCTCTTCCAGCACCAGCTCGGGGCACAGGAAGTTCTGGGGGTGGGGGTGGGGGGGTATTATGATTTCCCCGGCTGAGTTCATTAGAGAGAAATAGGAATTACTGAGATTGTTAAGTTTTATCAGTTAAGTCAAGTACCAACATACAGGCTTTTATAAAGATTTTTAGATCTAATTAATCTTAGCATCAACTATTCATACTTTATAAACTGAATCATAAACAATTAAATTATCCGTTTCTATTATCTTGAGGAAAGAGAGAAAGGCCAGTGGGCTGTCTTCCTCCCTCACCACGTACAGTCACCAGAGTGTGCATCAGAAAGGGTTTAAGGACAGAGTTGTTACCTACGGACTGTTTCTCACAACGCGGTTTGGACTCTTGAAGGCAAAAACTAATATTAATGCCACTGTGTTGATAGAGTTTCCACATGAGAAGAGAACATCCGTGTTTCTCTAGGCAGGAGTCCGCGCAGATGGGGTAATTTATTTACTCCCCCAGAGTAACAGTGCTGCCTCTGTCCCTGTTGAAGGGACGTCAGGGCTTGTCTGTGAGACGAATCCGCAAAGAACAGAGGGGAGCGGAGTGAGCCTCGCGCTTGCAGGTCACACCATCCTGAAGGCGGCGTACAGGCCTGAAGGGCCGCATGCGGGTCTTTGCTCCAGCTACCACACTTCCGGGGACGACGGAGCTTATTGGAAAGAGCTCATTGGGTGCATCAGGGTTTGACAATAAATAAGTCAACCTTCCATTAGTCTTTTCCAGCTAACACAGTCCACATGCTGTATGTGGCAAGATAGTGAATCAGTCTGCGGAAGACACGTCTCGGTGGGTTTTGAAATGAGACAGCGGTGGGCAAGGATGCTCTGATGCTCTTACCCAAAGAGAAAGCAGGCAGCATATCTGCATCGGTGGGGTCTGATGGCGGAGATGCACGGACTGAAAGCCAGTTGCCCTGGTTTGGTTAGAATAGTTTCTCAGAGGGCACACATGAAAATGGAAATGGTAGAGTTGGCTTCCCAGCCACAGTACCCTCTGCCCGAGAGTGAGGCTACTGTTTGGTTCAGGATTCAGGCCGGGTCGCTGATACCCTGTCTTAACTAATGAATTCTGGGTTACGTGGCTTTTGTTCAGTTTGCTTTAATCAAGGAATGCTTTTTTTTTTTTTTAATGGTTAGAAAATAAGTAAACTACACAAAACTGGAACCACTAAGATTTTTGTGCTTGCTTACTATATACGCATCTTAAGGTCCTCACCATTACCTTTGGCGTCAGTCTCCTGATGTGGACCCCAGAGCTCTGCATTCTTTTATTAATTAATTAATTAATTAATGTAATCTCTGTACCCAACGTGGGGCTCGAACTCATGATCCCAAGATCAAGTCAAATGCTGCCCTGACTGAGCCAGCCAAGTGCCCGTGAGCTCTGCTTTCTTGATCCCAGGGATGGCAGACACATTTGCAGAATCACTTTTACTTAAGACTCATCATTTTGTTAGTCTAGTATGCATATGTATGAGTACTAACCAAGCATCCCTGTTTTCATGTTGTGATAGTTCAATTAAGGAGTTAATGGAAGTTAGTAATAATCCCAGAACATCAGTGCGGGCAGGGACCCCAGAGACTAGCCTGTTGGCTTTAGAGATGAGGATCTGAGGTCTGCACCTCACCCATAGCAACATACTGAACTGCCTCTGGCAGGAGTCGTGAATCACATGATTTAAACTAGGGCACTTGGTCAACTGATTAAATATTCATTGCCCTTCTGTTATTTGCAAGGCAATATATGTTAAAAACTCTACCCTGAAAGTTTCCACGGTGAACGTCAAATCCTAAATATGCCATTTTTATGAGGTCTCTTGGAATTTCCTAGGGAAACTGACATATATATGATTATATTAAAACGTGTGTGTGTGCGCACGCATGCATGTCTGCAGGCTCATTGATATTAGGGTCTCTCTATATCAATATGTCTTCACACCTTTCCTATCTGGGACCCAGAGCTGTCCAGCAACCTCATTTGCAGAGAGCTTGACCAGGAACAGGAAGGATGCCCAGAACGTGTCTGAGCAGCCACAGTGATGGCCAGAATATGCCTGTTCCCCACTCACAAGAACCACACCCCCCCACAAGCTCTCCCTCGGAGCCTGTTTACACTAACTTTAGACACAGCTCTAACAGACTTGGATGGGCTAAGCATGGAGTAGAGAAGCAGCCGCTGGGAAGGAAACTGAAAGAGAACCAATACCTTCTTTGACAAGGAGAAAGAGGAGAAAAGTTCAAAGCAGGCAGAGGACAAAACCCGCAGTTCAAGGCCACTTTGCTTGAAGAGAGCCAGCTCTCCCCGGCTCAGAGGCTCCTGGGGGAGCCCCGCTCTTACAGAGGGGGATTGTGATTTAAGATCATGGGAGTGGCCACTAATCATTAAGTGAAAGTTCAGTAATGTTTGTGATAGATCCTCTGTTAAAGTTTAGAAGATTTGCATCCATAGTGGCTCAAATAAAAAATGTTTTGGCACTTAAAGGAGTAAAACCATGGGGAATCTGGAAAAATTTGGTTATGCAAAAGTGGCTTTTCTGCCCAGCCAGAGAGAGAGAGAAGACTGTTTTAATATATTCTCAGCATCCCAGTTTCTGGCCCCCTTCTAACCTGCAACAAGAGAGAGCCTGTTTCTGAAACAGGACCTCTACCTCCCTTGAATTACCATATAAAGGGCAGGAAAATTACATGATGTATGTGAAAGTTGATTGCTGGTATCAGATAGTTTATCATTTTCCTTCTTTATCAGAGTGGATGTCATGGTGCTCCCAGTATTAAATCTTGGTTTTACACAGAGGGGAAAATGCTTGAGCCGCAAGGATTTGGGGTCCCTTGGGCCATTCTCTGTGGCCCCTAAAGGGTGAAGCAGAATGCTAAGGGGTTTGTCTTGTGGGCTGCCCGCCACACATAGACTTGCAGGGAAGAAGCTATTCCAGAGCCTCCCCTCCTTCCCTGCCCAGCCACTGCAACAACCGAGCACTAGAAGGAAGCACTATGTGATGTTTCTCTTAGCCCAGCATCCTGAACCTCCTTGGACCTCCTGCACCTGTTTGTTGGGTGGAAATTACTATCATCAAGACCATGTTGCCACCAAGGCCCCTTCCTCCCCACGCCCTTCCCATCTGTGATTCTTGTCTGCCCTCCTTTACTTTCTTGTGTTTGGTCCCCAGCACCCACGTCGGTCTCACTGAGTGTGCAGTTACACAGCATTAGACAAGCAAACACACACGGCAGGTCCTCCTCGGATACGCTTCCTGACTTTCCCACATTCCAGGGGGATTTCATTTCCAAGGAGGTGCATTGGCTGTCACCACTGTGCAAAGGGTTCAGGGGCAATGTCAAGTTGTTTGCCTATTCGCTGCCAGCCTGTCCCTAGACAGTCAGCTGAAAACCATGCTGATGATGACAGTCTCTGTAAAATACACATTTCCACATAATAACTTGGATATATTTTCTTTTCACAGTTACACACAGGCTCGAAATATGCCGTGTAATGCTTGGCTGTGCTTTTTTTTATTATTATTACAAATACATGTCTGAAGAAAAAAATTGGCACACACACCTCCCAGTAACATCACTATAAATAATATGTGTACAGTGAAAGGAAATTATATACCTTAAATCATAGGAACTGATAGACTATAATGAAACACATTTATAGGAATTACTGTAATGGCATTTATCCTTAATATGACTTAGACTCTTTCAGTAGAAAAGTCAGCAATAAATAAATGTCTGCCTCAAAGTTTGGGGACTCAGCGTTTTTCATTTGAGGGAGCTGGTGGAAGAAAACACTGAAACACGCACTTCTCTTTGTTTTTTTAGCATGCACATCTCTGAAAGCCAACAAGAATTCTTCAGAATGCTGGACGAAAAAATTGAAAAGGTAAGAAGTAAAATAAATGAACCACTTGTTTCAAGGGACATATGCTAACTGCCTCATGAATTAAGGTAATAATGTTCTGATTTCTGTGTCACAAAGCTGTTCTTGTAAGGGGATGGGTAGAGAGTTAAAACAAAAGTCTCCCCTCACATAAAAAAAAAAATGTGACAATGAGAATGTTTAATATATGCTAGAGCATCCAAAATCCTAGGCTTGTCGATCATTAATTAACATGTGTAGGGCCAAATAGAGACCAGTCGGAGCCTTTGCCTAGAGACAGAACATCGCTGTCACTGCACATTGTCTGCACCTGATACCCTGCTCTCAGCTGAGACTGCGAGCAAGAAGGTCGTCGGGACCTGCTGAAACCTGCGGAGTGTCCGCTGTGTGCCTCACACCGCTCACAGTTCTCTGCGGACACCGCATCTATGTTGGCACGTGCCGTGGGGACATGGCTCTAAGACGTGTTTTATCTGCATTGGACAGCCAAGGAAACTAAGGCTCAGGATACTTGAATAACTTACCCAGGTTTGCAAGGCTGATCGTGGTCAAGTTGGAATTCCAGCCCACGTCTGCCTGACCCCAAAGCAGAATCTCCCGAGCTGTTTCCCCAGGAGTGTAGGGGTTTGACATGGACAGGAAGGTCTGTGTGGAGATTGAACCCATACTTAGGATCTCAGAGTGCCATATGCTAATCAACTGAACGAAGTATGGAATATGGTAAGAATTAAAGGCTTACTTACTTGTGGAATTTAAATTCATCCCTGCAGGGGGTGAATTTTAAATACCGCAGTTATAAATCTGAGTATTACCATTTGAAAACATTCTGAAGAAGAGTAAGATTCTCAATTCAGAACATAGTACAACCATGATTAAGGCATCGTGGGCCAGTTTTGCCTTTGAAGTTTTTTCCATTTTAATTTTTATTTACTTTTTTACTTTTTGTGGCCCTTTTGTCTGAGCATTCCTTCATGAATTCCTAGGTTATGATATATATCACTCAATGGAAAATAATGAAGGGCTTAAATTCATCAGTATTTTAGCAGCAGACCCCATTCTGAAGTGGACCTCCTTAAAGAAAAGTTGTGTAATCTTCTAATGCACCATTAAAAGAGCAGCATATGTGGCCAATGGGAAAGGTAGAGATGGATGATGAATTAGAGTGGAATTACCTACAGTATTACTTGGCTATGCATAAATACTCCTTTGCATATAATTCATTTTATTATTTATTAGAGAGGGAGAAATAATAAATAATAATAAATTTTATAAATGATAAACATAAATAAATGATAATTATTTATTAGAGAGGGGGAGTAGAGGGGCAGAGGGATAGAGAGAGAGAGAGAATGTTAAACAGGCTCCACACCCAGCTCAGAGCCCAACTCAGGGCTCCATCTCACAACCTGAGATCATGACCTGAGCCAAAATCAAGAGTCAGAGGCTTAACCAACTGAGCCACACAGGTGGCCTTTTTTTTTTTTTTTTTTTTTTTTTTTTTTAGTGAAATCCTGGTTTACATATGACTTTTTAGATTGAAAACTTTATATAGGAATAATTACCAAGTTTCATGTATTGGTTCCAAAGCTCTTCAACTTGCCAATAACATTTGTTTTAGCAAAGAGAGACAAATAAATAAATAAACATTTTGTTCCCACTGTGATGGTGAAGACCTTTTCTTTCTCAGTCTGTTTGGACTTCTTTTCCTCCACTAGCTCTGTGGCAATAAAAGGATCTTCTTAGTAATTCGAGTTAGTCTATAAAAACGGAAACCTGAGGGCGCCTGGGTGGCTCAGTGGGTTAAAGCCGCTGCCTTCGGCTCAGGTCATGATCCCAGGGTCCTGGGATCGAGGCCCGCGTCGGGCTCTCTGCTCAGCAGGGAGCCTGCTTCCTCCTCTCTCCTCTCTCTGCCTGCCTCTCTGCCTACTTGTAATCTCTCTCTCTGTGTCAAATGAATAAATAAAAATTTAAAAAAAAAAACAAAAAAACGGAAACCTGAATAGTAAGTTATCTTTTTAAACAAAAGTTACAAACCCTGACAAGGCGTTTAAGATGATCTGATCCCATCCGGGTGTATTTCCATAATTGAAATTCTACCTGCTTTCACTCAAAACTGGAATTCATTGTTCCCATCTGAAATCCTATTTCCCTTTTTCCTTTTGCATCCAGGGTATAGGGTATGATATGTCTAACACAACAAAAGCAAAGTTTATGACTTGTTCATTTGTTGGATGGACGCTTCCCTGGACAAAGGAGCATTTGTGATTCAACATAAACAGTAGTCTCACTGTGACATACATTTATGTTCAAAGAAGAACTGTTATGTAATCTGTGACTTAGACCCAGTTATAGATTTCTAGGGGAATTTTCTATCTGATCTGAACCAGGCTTTCCTGTTTCTTCCCTCTTATCTAAAGTTCATCTCTCTGAATATTATGAACATGCTATTCTGTGTATTATTTAACCATTGAGCCTCCAAGATTAAAATGTTCCTTCTTAATATTTGCATTTGACTTAATATAATCTTCACATATTTTATATTACCAAAATTGGGAATTGGGTTCTCGTAAATTATTTTGCTGACTTTCCACCATTGCAAAATATTTCTTTGGTCCAAGCTAGCCTGAGGACAACCATAACCACGAACTCAGATCTATTTTTCAAGTTTTATAGAGTTGATTTTGAAAAACAAAAGCCAGGACCACCTGGCTGGCACAGTCAGTTAAGCATCCAACTCTTGGTTTCGGCTCAAGTCATGATCTCAGGGTCATGAGATTGAGCCCCACGTTGGGCTCCACCCTGAACATGGGGTCTGCTTCAGACTCTCTCCCTCTGCCCCTCCCCACTATGCACATGCATCCTCTCTGTCTCTCTCTCTCAAATAAATAAATCTTTAAAAAACAAAAACACCTCAGAGCTTCATGCTGAGAATTGGAGTCATTCTAAAAGGGCTTGAGTTTTGAGATTTAATATCTCTCAGAAACGTCCAGGGATTCTTTTTTTCTTCCTTCAGTTGATAAGAAGCAAAATTGACTGACTGTGCGGAGATTGAAACCTGCCCTTCCTTGATTCTTCCTTTATATTTACTGAATGTCTATAGAACATGGTTTCAATTTACCCTTCAACTTTCGACCCCAAAAGAAATCTCTGCTCTGTCTCTCCCAAGAGAGATATAAAAGTACTGTTAGTATAAAGAAGCTAGGACTGTTAGATGGTCTCATATTTACAGTGGAAATTAAGTTGGCCTGCTCTACACAACTTCAGCTGGACCAGCGTTTTCTAAGTTAATGATGCTTTGTGAGATCAGGAGTCTCNCGACCCCCCACCCTGCCCCTCAAGTTCCTCATATCAGAGAGATCATATGATAATTGTCTTTCTCTGATTGACTTATTGAAAGATGTAAGCCTGATGATTCACAGACCTGTACCCCTTGGGCAAAGAATAAAAATAAAATTAAAAAAAAAAAGAAGTTAATGATGCTTTTTAAAGAAAAGCAAGTAGCAAAAATGCCTTTTAAAAACTTACTTATCACTTAGTAAGTACCAGATAGTTACTCAGGACAGAAAATAGGAAATTTGGGATACAAAGTATGTTCGTAACAGTCCCTGGCCTTGAGGAGCTCAATTTTAAAACTGAGTTCCTTTCACAGTGTAATGGTTTTACTGATTGGAGCCCTTCACCCCTCACCCCCTCTCCCCACGCCCCGTTATCCTCCCATCGTCACTGGGAGCCAGGTCCTCCTGTACCAAACACAAGTGTTTGTTGGGTCAGGTGTTGAAACTCGAGGTCCGTTAACCAGGCAGCTGGGTCAGCTTCCTGGACACTTGGTGCCATTTCCACTGCCCTGGCGACTAGAAGGCCAGGACCCCAAGCTGCGTCTGGGAGAGCTTTGGTCAGGAGAGCAGTGAGAGTTCCAAAGAGCTTGATAACCTCTATTTGATTTACTTCTGCATTTCCTTTGTGGAGAGTACAAATCCTATGACACAAAGGGAGTACCCCGTTTACTTTTACCTCATTATGTTTTACTCGGATATTCACTTGGAATCTGTAGTTGTTTCGCCTGACAGTTCACAGACTCCTGAACCTTATGGGAAGTGGTGACATTCACCTGATTTTGCAACGAGAAGAAAATGACAGTTTACTGCAGAGCAAAACAAGGATTTTAAATTCTAGTCTTACACTGTATTTAGAGAAGATGGTATCTAGATTATTAAAAGTCGGCCCCATGGAGAAGAATCTGAATATAGCACCAAAGACAGATCACATCAAATTTTAAGATATGCTTTCTTCTGTACATTTGAGTTTACATGTTAGAAGTTAGAAAGGTAAATGCATTTTGAAGTATCTGCAATAACAGTACCTTCTCCAGGCAAAAACAAGGATGTATATTTTGCTTTACGAGGATGTAAGAACAGCTGATGACCAAGGAGCTTTTTGGCCTNAAAAAATATTTTTTTTTTGAGAGAGAGAGAGAGAGAGAGAGAGAGAGAGAGAGAGAGAGAGAGAGAGAGAGAGAATGAGTTGGGGAGGGGCAGAGGGAGAAGCAGACTCCCTGCAGGGCAGGGAGCCCAATGCGCGGCTCGATCCCAGGACCCCAAGATCATGACCTGAGCCCGAAGGTAGAAGCTTAACAGACTGAGCCACCCAGGTGCTCCAAGACAACTCTTAATATTAAATAAAGAATGTCTCAGTACAGTGCCATTTGCATCGGATTAATTTTTCTTAAGCAAGACTTTGTAAGCTTTGTTAGGCTGTGAGCATCTTTTTGGAATCTTATCAAAGTTATAGAGACTCGGGCGCCTGGGTGGCTCAGTGGGTTGAAGCCTCTGCCTTCGGCTCAGGTCATGATCTCAGGGTCCTGGGATCGAGGCCCGCATCGGGCTCTCTGCTC
>LNAC01000312.1:894852-911907 GCA_002007465.1 Ailurus styani | reverse complement strand
TTTAAAAAAAAAAAAAAAAAAAAAGTTATAGAGACTCTCCCTATAAAAATGCACATATCATATACACAGATTTCTTAAGTAAAATGTCTGGGTTGTATCATTCCCTGGAGCCTCTCCCTAGGCCCCAGGCCAAAAGCCTGTGGATTTCTTTATGATGCATTTCATTAGTATGCTTCCCTCGGATCTGGGGCCTGTCTGCACCCATGAACCTTACTAGCAATGATCCATGCAGATCTCTGGTTTTGAAGACTAGGAAACGCCCCACAAACCCATTCTCCTTCTTTCCTTACTGCCCTTCCTTCTTCTCAAAAGTGGCTGAGAGCTGAGAGTGCTTCACCCCCGAGCATGAGCCACCAGCACACCCACTGTATCATCTCTCTTATTCCTGTGTGGTCATGAGACTCTGCCACTGGTGACTGGAATTATTCATTATAACCTTTTGAGGAAATGTATGAAAAAGAGCAGCTCTGGATTTAAAATCAGCCAATTTTAAAGGACGTTTGTTCATCTATAGACCTGGGCATCTATTTTTAAAAAATCATTCACACTTAGAAAATGTTTGCATTCCTGCCATGGCCTGATTCTCTTGGCCCCAGAACTAACCTAGCTGGTGAGAAAGAGCATATCTGCATTTATAAATTTATTTCAAGGGCTCTTCCTCTTCGTATTGCATCAGCTCAGTCTGAACCATGTCTTGAATCAATGTGTCAGAGATCAGAAGGTGTTTGCTCTTCACCTGGTGAAAAGAGTGACTAGCATGTAATTTACAAGCCATGATGTTTGGTTCTATATATAAACTATCCCGGTAGGGGACTGTGTAACTTCAGCGTTGCTATAGAATCAGATATGATGTGTAGCGGATACAGCTGATGATAGGTTTTACTCTCTGGGCGTGTGTTTGAAGGCCTCCTCGGTGCCCGCTAGGAAGAGGAACATGAGACTGTTGTCTCAAATCCTAAGGAATGTTACACGGCCTCCTTGTGTGTGCAGAAGAAATCATAGGGTGTACCTCCCTTCTTGCTTTTCACTTTTAGTAACAGCCAAGGCCCTCAACAGCCCTCCGCACTGGTAGAGGGAGGCTCTTGCTGGCATGTATATTTTGCAAGTGGGCTGGTTTGCCAATATCATTTCGTTAAACAATTTTTTGTTCCACAGTAAGCGTAATAGGGCCTTGCCTTTGCTCATAAGCAGACCCTTCCTTGTGTCCCCTTTCCTTCCGACCCCTTGCCTTGCCTTCTCTCTCTCCTGTGTGTAACTTTCCTTATTCATCAGCCAAATTAAAGCTGTAATCACAAGGGTGAGGACGTGACTCAGTCCTGTTTTGTTTTTCTCCCTACTGAGGAGTCATGACGCTAACGTTGGTGTAGGAACCACTGGGCTAAGATCCCGAGGTAGCTGAGAGTAATAGATGGCATGGCCAAGGAAGATAATGCAGGCAACGAGCCCGAAAGAAATGAAACACTCAGTCTCTGCCCACTTTCTTTTTTCTGGAGGGCTTGATTTTCAGAGAATCCTTGAGGTACTATCAGCCGAGCTCTTTAAGGAGCCGCAGAGGAGAAGAGTTCAGATTCCAGAGCGATGTGGTACGTGAATGCAAATAAGAACCCGGCTATGTTTATGAATGAAGCGTGGCCGACAGGAGCGTGGGGCACAGTCGGTGAGTGGTGTCATTTGCTGTGGGTGCAGTAGTTCGGCAAGGGAGGGCAGCCCAAGGGACCGCTCAGAGCAGAGAGACAGTGATGCTGGTGTGTGTCGTTCCCTTGACATATTCCAATTTAGTTCCTCCTTCCTGGCCTCTTCCTGGGCTGTTTCCCTTCCTCTGCGTGGCCTTTCCGTTCTTTGCATTTGGCAGCCATGGGCATCGTCTTAGCCCTTTGGGCTAAGATTTGTCTTTGGGCCTCATCTATCTTTGTTTCCCCAGAACCTAGCACAGGGCCTGGGACAGAAGAGATGCTTATCGAAATTGCTAGAATGAGGGAATGGTACAAATTAGACCATGGGGCTCAGCAGAAGCAAAAGCAGACAGAGGAAGGAGATGCGGTCAGGCCGACTCCTACCAGAGGGCTCCGCAAGATAGGAGCTGCTCTTCAGCAAGAAGAGCACCAGAGGTAGACAGCAGGTGCAGAGCCAAGACCTGCCTTGAGAGAGGTCATGGGAAGGCTGAAGCACTGAGGAAGAGAAAGGACCTGTGCCTCCTCAAAAAATGTGTGTAATAATACCAACTTGTCTGGGAAATTAGAGATAAGTCACCAAGGAGTCTAGCAGAGAGTTTGGTCTGTTGAACGTGCTGGAAGTTGTTTTTATCCTTATCATCAAGGCCATTTGTAGAGATTGGGGGGAGGTGGGGTTTGAGGGGGCTAAAACTGGAACTGAAAATGCAAAATTTAACAGCTTCAATTTTGCTCGAGCAAAAGTGCCTTCCTGGGGGTACAGATGTCCCCTTAGAGGTAGAGTATTAGAAGAGGGTACTTTTCCAGTGTGCACTGATCTGTCTCCCTCCCGCATGGTAGAAACATTTAAGGGATTAGATTCATGTGAACATTTTTAGAGCCATTAAATAACCTTGCACTAGCTTTTGTGCTGTGATTACAGAATGAGTCAGTGAGTCAGTAGCCTGGGTAGAGCAAGATCCCTATATAGATTTTTCGTATTTGGAGGGTTCGTTCTTTTTTGACTCTTCTAGGTTTTTTAAAACACACTATTATAAATAGCAATACCAGCCTCAAAGTGTTTGTGACAACAACAGAAACAGCAGAAAGTTAGGAAAGGGGGTCTCCCCCCAAAATCATTAAAACGATAAAACTGACTTCTTTTGATTCATGTAATGAGCATAACTGGGATGTGTTCTTCCAGACCCAGAAATGAGTCAGGGGCTGTGGGGGCGCATAATTTAAAAGTTGGGTTCTTGCCTTGAGGGAACTACTAATCCAGAAGCAAAAAAATTCGAGTTGAGAGGAACTTTAGGGAATATCTTAACCAATTGCCCCCAACTCTTGAAAAGTCCCACTAAGTGAATCCTCTGAAGCAAAGAATGACACATGCCCATTTATATCATTTGGGAAGGAATTACGAAGCTTATTATATTCTGTACATTTCTTGAAAGTTTTATTCTGAGATAATCTTATTATTAATGGGTACTTATTCCTCTCTTTGAAGTTCTTTTGAGTGGAGACATATTCTGTTTCATTCCTAGAAAAAGCATTCTTGGAGCAGACAATTCTTGATTGCCCTCTTTTAATCCCATTTTCCTACATGGATTCAAAAGAGGAGTACCAAAATTCTTTAAACTCATACTCCCAAAATTGGTTGTTGGAGGTTTGGAGATATTTAATCATATCCTGCCTCCCTTCTGGGTTCTTAAAAAACTGAAATTTGACACAGGGATCCAGGTGACTGTCGTGGATCAGTGTCTCCCTTATTAATGAGCCTCATCATTTCCAAATACAGAGCTTCTAGTAAATTAGTTTGGAATATATTTGCAACACTTAAAACATAAAAAGGATCTATAGCCAGACTATATAAAGAAGTACTATTAATACAAACCAATAAAAATCATCGATGAAACTTCTGGGTCTGTATCCTTGAAATTCTCTTACATCTGTACAATAAAGTTTACTGAAGCATTCTGTGTTTGAAAGCAAAAAAAAAAAAACATGAATGCACTGGAAGCAGCCTACGTGTCAACCTTTAGAGGAATGAGTAGATAGAACTGTAGGACTCTACAGTGCAGTATTAGACAGCAGTTAAAAGAAATGAATCGGGTATATAAATGGAGTATATGGATTTGAGACCATATTATTAAGTGAACAAAGGAATATGCAGAATGATAAAAAAATTGTATGATACCATCCCACTTTAAAAAATGTAAAAATGCCATACGTTGTTCAGAGATGGACATTCAGCAAGTGTTTATGAAGTACCATCTGTATACTGTGCACTGACACACACACATATACGTGTGTGTGCACACATTGGTATGGTGTGTTTTTATATGATATATTTATAAATGGCATGTGTTTATATCTGCTATATACTTAAACAACCACATAATATACACGTATAGTTTATTTGATAGAGTAAAAATACAAATATTAGAGTATCGAAAATGAGCTAGAAAGCCACATACTAAACCCATGACCATTGCTGCACCTGGGGACCGGGAGGGGGAATGGGGACTGGGACAGCAATGTCTTCAGGGACGGTGGCAGCTAGAAGCTAAATGTTACAAAATATTAGTGCTTCTTATGTCCAAGTGATAGAAATACAGTGTTTGTTATGTTCTTTTTACTTTTCTGTATCTTTTATATTTCTCAAGATTAACAAAAGTCTATGAAAACAGGACGTTGTTTATGACAAAATGTCCAGCGGGGAAAAGCAGATTATGTAGGGGTCACGAGTCCTGCTCCCACTCTCCGCATCCCAGTGTATGCAGTTTGGTGGAAAACGGCCGACAAGCACTAATACACAGGCGCTGAGAAACACTCTAAGTCACTGAAACAGTCCTGTTCTCGACTTCCTGTGAAATCATTATTCCCAAGGATTCTGATAGTCACGACCAGAGGTGGAGTCGACTTCTGTTAATTGTTAATTATTGGCCAGTTGGCCAGATATGTGACAATCCTTAATTTAAGCAGAGCTTCTCATTAGGCTAAGTAGTCCCCACAAATCCAGTCACTTCTGCTTGCCCCAGCCTGCCGTGTGTCCTCTGGACCTCCCTCAGTTGTCATCCTTGCAGAATGCTCATTCCTAGGAAATGTGTTAGGTTCATCAGGCCAGTGGGCCCCTCAGGGTCCATAATGAAGTCCCACGGACGCTGCTTTCCCTTCTCTTTCAGGGTGCGGCCTGGCCACCTTAGCCATGTCCTGGATGAGGAGGAAAGCCGCATGGACATGTTCTCCCCACCCCTGGTCCCAGGACACCCACTCCTTATTGTCCTCTGGGCCTTCTCCACCTTCTATCTGGCTGATCCATTCTTCTCTGCCTTTTATAGGCAGGGACCTCCCATCAGGGGCTGTGGTCTCTTCCCAGCCAGATGCATGTGCTTTCTATTCTGAAAGCAAAGAGAAAGGGAAGGGATGGTGAGCGCTGATCCAGCAGGCAAGGTCGCTCCTCTCTGTGGGGAGGAAGAAAAGGAACCAACTTTTCATACTTCCTCCTCTCTAGTCTGCTAGCTTAGGAGCAGTAAGAGGGGCAAACCCAACATCCACCATCTTGTTCACGTATGACTGGCTGGGTCAGTCACCATCCAGAGGGCCTCGGGAGGGGGGCGCAGAGGGTGGTGATGAGAAGGGGCCTATTGGGTTCCCTAACCCAGCAGGAGAGCTAATTCCCATGTGACTCCTTCTGACTGTTCTCAGTTAAAAACTGTTAGGAAAGGAAGTGGGTACTTAGTCTCACCAAATCTCCAACCATGTTCAATGTACATTCTAGGATATAAGCAATTATTTCCAAACAAAGAGCTCTAAAGGGTTTGTCTGAAAGACACATCTCTGTCAAGAGGCATATGGGTTGAAATCCCAAACTTGCTAAAGCCATTGTCCTGAAGGAGGTGAACCCCCGAGAAGCCATGAGGCTTCATGTCCTAGAGGAAGTGAACCCTAGAGGAAACTTCATGTTTAGAGGAAGTGAATCCTAGAGGAGACACATGAGGCTTCATGTCCTAAAGGAAGTGAACCCTAGAGGGGACTCAAGAAGCTCAACCTACCAAGTCGGTTGACCTGGCCTTGGGGGTGAGGGGATAGTATTTAAATCTTAACTCTCACACCTGAGGATAGACTAATTCCCTTTGAATTAAGTCCATCAAATGGCCTGGAAATCTTACACAAAGAATTCCACAAAAATTTATGTTCTTATCTATCATCAGAAGGAATCGGTTACAACAGGGAAAATTTTTATAAGATACCATTAAATGGAAAAGAAAAAAGTATCTATCATAGGATCAAACTATATAAAAATGTTAGATAGATGGACAGAGATTTAAACGAAACTTTGGAAACTCTCCAATTTATTAGGTAGATTGTAGGAAAATTTGATTGATTGATGGTTTTCTTATAAAATAAGAACAATTTTACAAAATAACATTTTATTTATTTTTTTAAAAGATTTTATTTATTTATTTGACAGAGAGAGACACAGCGAGAGAGGAAACACAAGCAGGGGGAGTGGGAGAGGGAGAAGCAGGCTCCCCGCCGAGCAGGGAGCCTGATGTGGGGCTCGATCCCAGGACCGTGGGATCATGACCTGAGCTGAAGGCAGACGCTCAATGACTGAGCCACCCAGGGGCTCCTAAAATGACATTTTAGAAGAAAACCCTGGCCCCATCTTGAGAGAAATGATGGAAAGATGGAAATTATCTCTGTCGCTTGAGCTTCTAGGAAGAGGGCCAAACCTTTGACAGTGTTAGCCACTGATGGTAATTCTGCTCCCTGGAACAGGAGTGGGCAAACTGTAGTCCATGAGCCAATGCAGCTCACCAAATAAAAATGGTTTTTATGTGTTTCAATGGTTGGGAAAAGCAAAAAGCAGAATCTATTTTCTGACTTGTGAAAAATTCCAATTTTCGTGTCCACAAATAAAGTTTTATTGGAACACAGCCACACTCATTCTTCTCCTTTTACCTGTGGCTGCCTTCACGCTTCCAACAGCAGAGCGGAGTTGCAACAGAGACCGTATGGAATGCAAAGCCTAAAATAGTTACTATTTAGCCCTTCACAGAGAAAGTTGCCAACTCCTGCCCTGCGACGTCACTTCACTATGGCCTAGAGATATTTTATCCTCATTCCTGCTCCCCTCCTAGGGGTGGGGAAGGAACATCACTGAAGTCATCTGAGTGCCAACGTCAATAAAGCTTGAGAAACATGTGCCTTTAAGCTTCTAAAATACCCTCCTTTTTGGTCGTAAAATGAGGATTCGGGTATAATAAACACTCCATGGGGGTTTTAAAGCCGTGCTGTTAATGCTTGCTCTCTCTTGGAAATGAAAAGCTCAGTATCCTGGGACTGTTGTCCCTGCTGCTGTTATCATGGCGATTAAGCCTCTGTCTGGTCAGAGAAACCATCAGAAGCTGTCACACTCCTACTGCTCTTTACAAACGAGACCTTTTTCCAACCGAAATAATAACGCGAGTCTGATTAGAATAAAGCTCATTAGAAACAGAGATGGCCATTAATGCCTTGACTGATTTTTCTAATGAAGTAAGCTGGAGGAGGAGACTTGAACAGCGCAGCTAATTATTTTTGCTTTTCTTTGGCATTTCCTCAAAACTGTGGTTAGAAATGGTTGTTGGACTGTTAGCAAAAACGCTGCTGGAGCACTGACTGGGAAGGCCCTGCCACTTCCAGCCCCAAGGAAGGGGTGGTGGGTGCCTCCCCAAGGGGGAAGGGCGGAGAGGTGAGGGGGAGACCTTCATTCCACTTTTCCCGCCTCCACATCCTGGGTGCTGGGTTCTAGCTCAGCACTCACAGATGCTCAGGCTGTGGCGTATAGCTCTCCTGACCCTGTATTCCTGGTTCAGGGACAGAGCTTTTAATTGTCCCAATTCCCATGGAAATTTGGATCCGAGGTTGCCTCTGGATGGTGATGCCTGGAGGAAAAGGTCGGGGGAACGAAAGGTGTTAGGTGGGCAGAGCAAGGAGATGGCCCATGAAATTTCTGCACCAAAGTACAGTTGCAGCAAGTGTGTTTTCTGAATCGGGGTGTTCTTGGGCATCTGGAAAACCACAATGCAGGATAGAAGTCTATCCAGGAGGCAAAACTAAGTCAAGAAACTGAAACTCAGGATGCCCACGATTAGGAACAGAGAGGGGGAAGATGAATCATATCAAGGAAGCAGACAGGAAGTGGGAGAATCAAGATAATGCACAGGACAGAAACTAACAGTGGTTCCTGGTATCATCCAGAGACCAAAGGAGGGGAGAGTGAATGCTTCCGTTGGTTGGTCAGTCAGTCAGCAAACAGGAACCTGCTTTATGACAAGTGTAGCTCACAGTTCAACACAGAAACATTAAAACGAACTTCTGTAAAGAGCTTTCCTTACAAAACTTAAAGTTTGCCTTCTGCAAACATGAGAGTATTCCCTAAAATATTTAGTTTTCTGGCTCCTTTGCAGTACCTGTGAGGTTTTTTAATCAAAACTTTGTGACAACAGCAAAGACTGAATTTAAGACTCCTGGCTGCAAATTATGAAAAGAGAACCAGACTGGGAATGCAAACTGGTGCAGACACTGTGGAAATAGTATGGAGGTTCCTCAAAAAAGAAAAACTAGAACTACTGTATGTAGTAGTAATCTACCGTAAATTTACATAATTCTACATAAATCTACTGTAAACTAACTACCATAATAATCACACTGGGTGTCCATCCAAACAATATGAAAACACTAATTTGAAAAGATACACACACACACACACATATATATGTGTGTGTGTATATATATATATATATATATACATATATATATATATCCCTATGTTTATTGTAACATTATATACGGTAGCCAAGATATGGAAGCAACCCAGATGTCTGTGGACAGATGAGTGGAGAAAGAAGGTGTGGTGTGTACATTCGTGTTTATATACACAGTGGAATATGACTCAGCCATAAAAAAGAATGGAATCTTGCCATTGGCAACAACATGGATGGATCTAGAGTATAATGCTAAGAAAAATAAGTCAGTCATAGAAAGACAAATACCATATGACTTCACTCATGTGTGGAATTTAGAAACAAAACAAATGAACAAAGAAAAAAAGAGAGACAAACCCAAAAACAGACTGTTAACTCTAGAGAACAAACAGATGGTTACCATAGGAGAAATGGGGGGGGGCGTGAAATAGGTGGTAGAGATTAGGAGGACACTTTTCATGATGAGCACTGAGTAATGTATAGAATTTCTGAATCACTACATTGTATACCTGAAACTAATATAACACTATATGTTAACTGTACTGGAACTAAATTTTTTTAAAAAAGGACAGCTGGTATTCCTATTACACTTGCATTAGATTGACACTTATAATTTAGCCGTCCAGATGCACATTTTTTAATCAAAACATAAAATTGCGTTTGCCTTGTCCAAAAAAAAGAGAGAGCAAGAGAACCAGACATGATTTGTTATGTGGTTTACATAAGTATTATTTATATAAATGAGAATGCTAAGTAGTGGACATGGGATTCTGTTATCAGCTTTTATTCCCCTGCCTTGCGTTCTTACTGCCCTCTGCTAAAGTCCAGGCTCTTCCTGGGCCAAGGCTATGCCCCAATCTCTGCTGATACTGGTGTCCAAAACTCACTCTTTATCAGCTGTGTTGTTGAAGAGGACTGCTTCTGTGGGATCCACAAAATGTTGGCAACTTGCTTCACTTATTAAGGTCCAAGACACTTCCCAAAAACATCACGTAATAGCCTCCATCCCTACACACACACACACACACACACACACACACACAGCAGCAGCGCCTCCCTCCAACACCTTAGTATTCATAACCATTGTGACATGGGCCACACGAGGATTCTGGTAAATACCAAAAAAGACAAGGATGAATGGGACACGTCCTGCTGCCTAGAGTAAGGTAGGCAAACATTTTGGCTAAAATTACTATAAAGCGTGGTGGGGTAGAAGGGAAGAGATTCTCCCTGAGCAACTGGGGGAAATGAAGGGAATCATAACTTGATAATCGTCATAACTTGAAGATGTGATGTTGGAACACCATCGTGAAGACTGAGTGGCCTCTGGAGACAGCTGGGGAGGGGGGTCTGCAAGAGGGGAACGATATGAAATGAAAATGCAGTTGGTGTCCAAGCTGCCTGGGGCACAGGAGGTGATTGTTCTGTCGTTTTGTTTATGTGTCTCTTTGGTCCCAGAGTGTGCCTGGACCATACCTTAGTAACCACTTCTTCTCTTTGGAATATTTGATCAAGGTTTTTTTGTTGTTTTTTTCATGCCTAGTAAAAAGGCTGCAATGAAAATATTTGTACATATAATTCTAAGAACTTAATGAAGATATCATTTACATGGCATAAAATTTACTCATTTTATATGTGCAATGCAGTAATTTTTAGTAACTTTACCAAATGGTGCAACCATCACCACCTTCTCGTGTTAAAAAATTTCCATCATCTCAAGAAGTTCCCTTCTGCCTGCTTACAGTCGATACCCATGCCCCCCTCCACCCCAGGGGAACAATGCATATATTTTTAAAAAACCTATCTTTGGTTTCAGTTGATTGATCGAGATTGATTTCATTGATTGCTATAATGAAGGGTATGAACATTTTTATGACTCATAGTGGGTATTACCAAGTTACCTTTCAAAGCTGCCATACCGTTCAACACCGCTGCCAGCAACTAGGCGAAGTACATTTCACTGTGTACTCTCAAGAATTGGGTGTCACTGTTTTTCAATAATATCTAATTATTTGATTTATATTTTTTGATCACTGCAGCAGACCATTTTTCTATTTTTGTGTTCACTGGTCTTACTTCATTTTGAATGAGTTTCCAGTTTGTACCCTTCCCTCTTACTGAGATCCTCTTACTGTCCATTTTTTATTGATATGAGCTTCTCCTATAACTTAGAGACACACTGTATGCTACAGGTATTTGTCCCATTATGACATTTGCCTTTTTATTTTAATATTTTTTACCCTGCAAAAGTTCATTTTCACATGATCAAGTGTGTTCCTCTTCTTATCTTTTTTCCTGCGATCTTTTTCTTTTCCTTTGTATAAGTTTACTTCCCTCTTTCCCTGAGAGCTATTTCCCTCTCCAGAAGCTTGACAGAAGTTCTGTTGTATTATTGTTAAGATTTAGCACATCCATTCTCTAGGAATCTGTCATTCCCGGTGATCCCCTTTGTCAGCTACTGAATTCTTACCTCTCTTATGCTGTGTATCTGGGATATCTTATTCTGTGCAGGTGATGTTTTTGATGGGTCCATTTTAATAAAATCACGTGGAAAGTGGCACCCTTGCAAGGGAGAGACCCAGATGGAGCTGTGTTATTTGCAGATGAGGGACCAAGGGATGCTATCTGTCTGGGAAGAATGATCCTCTGGTCCCAAAGGCCTAGATTAAGGCATTCTTTGGGAACTACAGAGAGGCAGAGTTTGGGTCCAGCTGTTGAGCAGTACCATGGACATTTCAACAAACAAAGAACCTTGGAGATGTAAGTTCTCAACTGACAGAAACGTCTTTACATTTCCAAGGAGCTAGCACAGACAGCTGACGAGAACACAGAAACCTATACAGAGTAGGGCGTGGCAGGGAGACTCTCCATAGGCAAGAGCTCTTTGAGATTTTTGAGTCTGGACCACGATGTCCCTGTGGTTCTTCAAACAGCCCTTCTTTTTCAGCATCACCGGGACTTTCAGGCCCTGTGGGGGCCTCTTCGGGATCTTCTTCCCTGTAGCTTTCAGTGGGTCCTTTGCACAAGGGTGGGATTGTGTCCCCCGGTCCCAGTTCTGACTGCGGGAAGCATCTTTACAGACGTCCCTTTTGTAGCCCCTTTACTCGGAAGGGCTGCCTCCGTTAGGAGGATTGCCGTGTTCCTCCCAAACCCAGCTCTCTCCCACCTCTGCCTTCTGACAGCGGAAGGTTTTCAGGTTCTCTCTTTTTAACACAGTTCTTTATAAATTTACATGAGACGTGCAGTCATGTTGTGGAAGGCCTACCCGCATGCACGTGGGGTGTTGCCGTGGCAAATCTCCGGTTCCCCATCCTTAGGAGGGTGCCGACCTGCTGGGGGCTCTTACCCTCCAGGCTTTTGACTTTCAAGTTTTCTGTCCATGAAATATTTGTTTCTCGGAGCTGCAGGCAGGGGGTAATAACAGGCACGGAACGGATTGCGATTTGACTTCAGTCGTCCGCTCACTGCAGTCATAACAAAAAGGGGGAGGACGACCCCTGTGGTCTTGGGCCCCTCTGAGGTTTCCCTCCACGTAACAGGGCACCACTCCCCCCACACACACACACACAGGGTCATCAGCAGCAGTCAAGGAAATAATGTCTGCAAAGCGACTGTTGGCATTTTTCCTCCTCCTCAGAGTGATGATAATTTCCGAGAAGCGAATGCTCAGGAAATGATCATTGCAGTCTTGGGTTTACACAGACAGCTGATGTAGATTTGTCCCTTGTGGTGACAGTAAACTTGGAGGCTCTGAAACGCTCCTGCTGCGTTAACACCACATTAGCTGGGCGAGCCTTTGATTTGCAGACTCATTTAGATAGTAGAAGAAAAGGGACTTTAGGTATCTGCCACAGACGTTTTATCCAAATGCACAGGGCTCCGGCCCGTCCGGGGTACAAGGCTGGGGGGCAGGAGGAAGGTGTCCCCACCATCTGTCGGATCACAGCGTTTGACCACAGTCCGCACTCACCGACAGCCACAGGAGGGAGGCCCCTATCCCCCTGCCAGGGGGCTGGCCAAACACAAGGTGTGTAATAACAACGATCACAGTGAGAGCAGCAGCAATGACCTTGACTGACTACGGGCCACACACTGTGTTTTTCCCATTGAATCCTGATCACAACCCTGAGACAGAGACCACGATTATCCCCAGGAAACCAAAGCCTGGTATTTTGCCCATTGCCATACAACAGTGTGTCTGTCCATATACACACTGGATATGTCCTCTTTCCTTTCCTAATAAAAACTGCATGAGCCCTGCCTTTCCCCACCAGCTAAACACCCAGTGCCCACTGGCAGATCTCCTCCCTGAGCCTTGCGAGTGGAGGATCTGTGGACAGCATCACCCAGTGCGTTTCTGGCACTGTGTTGGTGTGTTTGGATGTGTCCTGTTTCTCCCCTGGAAGAGTTGAACTCCCCACCACCAGGGTCCACGAGGTTCTCGTCTCCGGCTGTCCAGCATGCGGCTCCCGAGGGGTCTGGGCCAAAGCTAGGACAGCATCGGTCGGTCCCCAGGGAGGCTGCTGATGGGGGCTGAGGACTGCTGAGTGCATGCTTTCCCCTCGGGGAGATTGCTTACCCGGTTTCTTTGCCCAGAGATGTTTCACGGTGCAAGTAAAGTAAGCCTGGAGNGGGGGGGGGGGGGGGACCAGAACATGCCCCCTAATGAATCACGTTTGAGGGGAACAGACGAGCTGGGGCCATTTAGCGTGGGAGCTGGCGACCTCTCATGCTTCGCAGCCCCCTGAGACATCTGCACAAACACTACACAGAAACGTGTACAAAGTTCCATCACTTTACGACTATTAACTTGTTTAATCTCCAGCAACTGTGTGAAGTGGGTATTGTTGTTTTCTTCACTGTACAGATGGGGAAACTGAGGCACAGAGAGGGAACGTGATAAAGATGCCAAAGTTAGTCACAGAACCAGGATGACTGCCTGGACAGATGGTAGAGCATTCATTATGATGATGCTCGTCTGTTACCTCCCGTATACAGAGTCGATGACAAAGAAACCTGTAAGACACTTGAGAACTACTTTTATGCAAAATTGTTGTTTTCTTTAAATTCACCTTTAGGAATAAGTTCCAGTTATGTAGAGAATTCTGTTCTTCGAGGAATATTCCACCACCTCCCAAATCTAAGCATGTAATGAATATACAAAAAGAGACAGGTTGAAGGGTACAAATAGTATTAACACGTGACCTTTTACAAAGCCCTTGTCTGTGACCCTGTGGTGCAGGCAGGGCCTGTTACTGTCCTATCGAGAGGGATTATGAACCAAGAAGTTGAATACTATGACCAAGACAACCCAGCTGGGTCAGATGTGACACTTGAATCCCAGTCCTAACCGTGCCCTTGTAGACTGTGGAGAGAGGATGTAGACCTCCTGGAGAGAGGATGAAGAATGTTGAAAAGTAACGGTAGTGTATAGTCCTTACGTCTTCAAGTGACCTGTTTTGGTGGCGAATGAATCAAAAAAGCATTTTCGCCTTTCTTGTGCCTCCTACACGGACCAAGCAAAGTCCCAGACATAGTCCCGGATTTGTTATACAGATATCAGTGAATCTGTGCGTGGTTTTTTTTTAACCCCCTGTTTTAATTTAGAGGAGATTCAAACTAAGACATCCCTGGATTATACCCTCCCCTTCTGTGAAATTATAAATCCCAGGCGTGGAGATACCCCTGTAGATTATGAGCAATCCCGACCCCAGCCAAAAGTGACTCGTTCCTTGTTTATTTTAGTTTCTCTTGGTCTTGAGAACTTGCTCTCCTGAATGGATCATCCATTTGGTAATTTCGTGGTGAAAGACTGAGTCTTGTATGTGCCTAATATAAGTTCTTACCAATATAAAGCAAGGGCTTATTTGGGGCTCCGTAACACTTCCGTGCCGTGAGGCGTATACCGTTGATAAATCACCCAACAGGTATTTGCGGCTTCTCACCCTTGTGCCCGTAGTCACTGATAAAGCCTGAGCCCTCTTCCGAGGAGACAGACATCGAGAGAAAATTGCCGGTGATTCACTGTCTCAGGTTCTGCTTTGAATTTCTCACTCACGTCTGTCCTTCTCTTTTCCCCTCCAGGGTCGAGATTACTGTTCCGAAGAAGAGGATATCACATAGCACCCATTCTACCACTGAAACCAGGAGCTACTACTGTGTAAATAGGTTACACCCCAGTTGAAATCTTTGCAAAGGTCGGTTCTCTTCAGCGAACAGCATTATAGCAAAAAGAAGATCGTTCCATATCGTATGCCCCATTAAATTACAGTGTTTCTTAATGAACTTGCAAAGGAATATTGCTAAAAAAAAAAAAAAACAAACACACACACACACACAAAAAACTGTTATCGAACTTTCTTTGTTGCTGCTAGTTAAAACTTGTTGCAACTTCTCACTTCTCTTGTGTCCAGGTATGCAGCAAAATTCTGCAATTTCACCTTAAAGATACTGTTGGTTTTCCAGATGCTCTCCAAACTATTTTCTATATAAGATGAGGTAGTGGTGAACTCAGATATCAAACTTCTGTTGTAGAACTGTTCTGCTTCTAAGACAAGCGTCTCCTTCCCTCTGTCCTCCCTCTCTGTCTCTCCCGAGTGGTCCAGAGCCTTGCTTCCCACTGCCAATGCTGCGCTTTGGAGATGGGATGGTTGCTACGGCCAGCCAGGTTTCTCTGCTAAGAAGTAGAGAAGCCATTATCCATTAAAAGCATGTGGGGATGGGACTCCCGGAGTGACGTAGGCGCGGGCAGCAGGTGGTTTCATTGACTAGGTGTCTTCATCGAGGATTAAGCTTGCAACATTGGCCTTGCTCAGATGCAGTTGGAAGTGTGATCACAATCATTCTGAATCCCTCTTCCCCCCTTTTTTTTCTAAGAAAATAAACATTTTACTGTTTTTATGTATCCTTGTCTTCTCCCATTCATCCAGTTCAGTGTCTTCCGGTGATCCTGGGTGTGGAAGAGGAGCCCTCCTTTGCAGGGACACTGATAATTGAGCTTCATGGCTCCCTCCCCTCCCATCAATCATCCGCCACCCGTTGGCAGGGCCGAGGTGGTCAGAGGAGATGAGGGGACGCCCCTCAACGTTTTAGGAAGGCCCAAAACCACCCCGTGTCCTTTCATTTCGTTAGCGGGTGAGCCATCCTACGGCCTCACTCGCTCCCTTCCGCATGTTCCGTGAGCCTCGCCACTTCCTTCTTCGCTCATGCGCGGCACTGGCAAGGACAGTGCCGCACGTTCGTGTCCTGGAAACGTAGTATGTTGAGCCTGGTGATGCTGTTTGGAGATGCAGAAGCCGGAGCCCTGGGGCAGTGGGGGGGAATGTGAACCGTGGGTTTGGTAGAGTTTATTTTTCCATATTATATGAAGAGAACGATCTCTTCTCAGAGACAGAAGTAATATTTTTAACAAATGTTGTCACAAGTAAATAGCAATCAAAAGGAGAAAATAACTTTTGTATTTTTTTAACGCGTTTGATAGCTTTGACGAGGGTTCTCTTTGTGACCTTCAGGGCAGGGCGCCCTGCTAAATGCTATGCCCGCACAGAAACACAGAGGGGGATGTAGGCGTCTCTCCTGCGGGGTCTGAACGAGGGGCTCGGATCAGCCACACTGCCGTCCTCCAAAGGCGGGGAGTCGTTATTTGTTTGGGGAGCCGAGAGCTTACCTGCCACAGAGCAGAATAAGCAGCTAAATTTGCTCTTGCTGAGAAGATGAGCCTTGACTTTAAAACCCACCCGAGTCACGGATGACGCCGTGGATGGGCTAATGGGGAGATTCCCGACCTGCCGTCCGACCCCAGGGAGCAGAAGTGAGGGGCAGGAAACTCAGGCAAGTGCTACAGAAAAAGGGCTCACATGGTAGCAACAAAAGCCCTTCATTCTTTCAGCCGGCCGCAGCTATTTTGGGGAGCAGCTGTGGTTGTTACATAAATAGAGATGCGGCCAAAATTTAAGGCTTTTTATCCTGCTTCAAGCAGAAAAATGCAGAGAGAGTTCAGTCGTCTAGGGGTTTACGTTCCCTCCCTTTGTATGGCTTTTGGCCAAGTTTCTGAAGTAGTTTTCCTCAACTGTAAATGAACTGCTGAGCCGCACCTGAAACTTATCCATGTGCGACTTTGTTCACTGTTACGTGATTTGCTGATTCTTCTCGAGCAAGAGTGACGCAGGCACGAGGCATCTTCCACGGGCTGCTCTACCTGGTGTCTCAGAGAGCGTCTTCCCAGAAACCCACCACCTTCTACCCAAAGATGATACATGCTCATATCATTTTTTTCTAGTCATGTTTAGCATGTTGACATGATACACATGTGCCCAGAACGAAGTGTTTCTTGGGAAGTTGACTTTTGAGTGTTTCATAAAGCTGGAAACTGGTTCCCCGGAACCCAGGGGCTTTTCACCTGGAGTTCTTGTCTCCCAAGTTTAACTCTTTGATGTGCAGACGTGACTTCATCTGCAGACAGATTTGGTATATCTAGAAATAGAGCTGAGAAATGGGGTGGTTGAGTGGGTTGGCGTGAGATGCTTGATGATGTTAGCAACACTCAAAACTGTCTGTTTTTTCCATCGTTGGCTTTAATCATAAAATTGTCAAGTGATTTGTGTTTGTGCTTTATTTTTTTATGCCTTCTGCAAAGGGTCTAATGCAAAAAT
>LNAC01000312.1:849412-885410 GCA_002007465.1 Ailurus styani | reverse complement strand
ACCCCCCACCCCCGCACGTGCTGGTCTCCCGTTCCCCAGACTGGGGCTCGGGGAGCCTCCTTTAAGCTCAGGCCGAAGAGGAGTCGAGCCGGGAGGCCACTGCACTGCCCCTTGGCGCCCGCTGCCCAAGCCCGTGGCGGTGACATCAGCTTCCAGGTCGCCGGTCCCCGGTGATCGCTGAAGCCTGCGCGGGGCTGCCCAAGTTCCCTCGCGGGAGGCGGGAGGCCCAGGAAACAGCCCGTGAGCCCCGGAGGGAGAGGAACGCCCGGCGTCCTGGAGCCTCAGCTCTGATCGGGCCGGAGGAAAATGAGGTGGCCGACCACAAGTGCTAGGAGGGAGCCCAGCCAGGCCCCCGGGACAGCCGTGGGGCACAACCGCCTCCTCCCAGGGTTCCTCCGGCCGCCGTCAGCGCACCCCTGGCAGTGCCCGTCCACCGCGTCCTGCCCGACCGCCCAAGCGAAGTCGTCGGGAGGTGGGCGGGAGGCGCTCGCTTCCTCCTGTTTCAAGAGCGGCTGCCTGCTCCGCAGCCGAACCGGCCTCCCTCCGGCCGCCGGCTCCTCCGACCCCCGCCGCCCCTCCCTGCTCCGCCCTGTTTATTCGGCTCTGGCTCCGCTGCCCCTCGGGGAAAACGCCCCTCTTCTCCGCAGCGCCATAGACTGAACTCTCTTTGCGGTCCAGTTAAAACTGCCCCTTGCCTGCGACCCCAGCTTATGGCTCCAAGACACACCAGTCTTTCCGGCCAAAAAGAACACTCGATGGCGGCGGGGCTGGGGTAGACGCCCTGAGACTCGAGCCACGGGGAGCTCTGGTGTCAGACGAGGCGACCAGGCCAAGGGCAAACTCTGGCTGACCGAGAGCCAGATGGTCGGTGCTGAGGACGGTGACCGTAGCAGAGCCCAGGGAGGGCTGAAAGCGACGATGGTCAGGGAGAGAGTGGAACACCTGTGCGCAAGGACACGTGTGCGGAACGGACATTGTACATCGGGTTATAACATTACTTCTAACGGGAAAGAATTGGACACAGACTTTAATGAGCATCGAAAAGAGAAGGGCTAAATAAATAGTAATGCAGTCAATCTTGTGTCAACATGGATAAGCCTCAAAAACAGTGACTCAGGTACACCTGGGTGGCTCACTCGGTTAAGCGTCTGCCCTCAGCTCAGTTCATGATCCCAGGGTCCTGGGATTGAGGCCCGAGTCTGGCTCCCCGCTCAGCGGGGAGTCTGCTTCTCCCTCTCCCTCTGCCACTCCCCCTGCTCCTGCTCTCTCTCTCTCTCTCAAATAAATGAATTTAAAAAAAATCTTAAAACATTGTATGTATTTATTTGAGAGAGAGAGAGCATGCTTAACTGACTGAGCCACCCAGGTGCCCCAAATAAATAAAATCTTAAAAACAAAAACAACAGTGAATAAAAAACACACAGAGGAAGAGCCCACTGGATTTCCAGAAGTCCATTCCCCACACACAAGGGCACAGGAAGCACACTGCCCATACCATGCAGAGAGCAGATGTGTGATGATAGGGCCTAAAGAACCCAGAGACACTGTGCCAGGAAGGGTACCCGGGGCCTGCCTCGGGTCCAGATGTCCGGGGCGATTTGCTTCCCTTTGCTGGTTTCTGAGTCCAGGCTCTGAAGGCCAGGTGTCTGGCATGGACATGTCTAAGGTAATTTCCCCTTGCCCCAGAAATGATGCCAGCTCCCTTCCGAACCCTCCGGCCCAGCCTACGCACATTCTCGGCTGGGCGCCTTCAAACGCCCTAGGTTTCACGATGCCCACAGGCATTGAGAACCCAGCACCCCCCTCCAGGAAAAAATAAGTAAAAGAGAAAGTGCCACTGGGGCAAAGCTGCCTGATCGGCTGATTCTGAGACAAGTTTTTGGAGGCCTCCCAGCAATAAAGGCACATTGGGATCCCCTGGGGAGCTTCCCCGCCCGTCACCATCCTCGGGCGGTTAACTCAGGATCTCCAGGAGTGGGGCTGGCGTTTTTAAATCTCTCCCCAGGCAACTGTGAGGCGCAGGGAGAATTTCAGAACCACGTGTCTACGCTGCATGCCACGGACTCGGGCCCCAGCAAGCACAGCTGAACACAATAGACCCGGCCCCTCAGGAGTTAGAGAACAGCAGGGTGGAGGTTGGTACACACACTGCACAGGGCCGAGAGCGCTCGGAGAGAAACAACTCGGCCATCAGTGCTGATGGGGAGAATGAGCAGGGAAGGAAACGAGGAGCGAGCAGGGGAAGGGGGGGGATGAGCAGGGACTCCCAGTGACCCACGCAGGGGCATCCCTCTTGCGGATACAGGACAAGAGAATGAGCCAACGCCTGCAAGACTAGGAGCTGAGGCTCGGGAGAGGCCTCCAGGCTCCACCTGCTTGCCAGGCACGATTTCACTCCATCATTCCAAAGAGAGAGAATTTCATGAAGACACCCCGATGGGAAACCTGCTGCTTCTGTTGGCAGCTTGGCCCTCCCGGACGGGAAGCTTACCCTTCATGGCTCACCTCAAGCAGCAGCCTGAGCCAGCCCCTGCCCTCCCCTGTTCCTCAGCCAGCTGCCCCTCAGCCTTCAGGATACCCCTTCTTGTGGGAACACGTTCAGGCTGGAACACAAAGTCCAGAAACGCACCCCTGCCCCCAAACTGATGAGCCTCGGGGAAGACAGAACCCTGTCGCCCAGCAGAGCCTTTGTGTGAGTGATGGAGGGGTCCCTGGCTTCAAGGGACTGAGGGCAACGGCTGCTTGTCCTCTGCAGAACCGCTGAGCTGAATAAACAGAAAAGCAGGATTTATGCACCCAGCGCCTTTGGGTGGGGGGAGGATCAGTATTATAATCGGGGGGCTTCAGTGGCTGAATTCCTGGTGAATTTGGAAACTGCCAGCTGGGCCGTGACCCAAGACATATGCATCTCCCCACCTGGAGCAGCCAGGTTCATGGCTGGAACCGCAAACACTCGCTGCAGTTGTTCACACAGGTCTGGTGGTCAGTACGCTCGACACTTGGTCCTGCCACTGCTGTCCTCCCGGGAACTGAGAGCCTTGAACACCACAACACAGAGAAGAGCCAGTGAAGGGTGCTTGGAAAGGCCCATCTGCCCTCACCCCGCTCCCAGCTGGGTGGCGAGGACGCTGAGAGGGACGCCGGCCAGTCTCCCTACAGTTTTGGTGTCAGCTGAAGGCTTCTCTGCACATTTCTCATAGGTACAAACCCAGCTGGAGCCCCAGGAGATGAGTCTCCCATGATCACACTGGAATACAAATGGAGTTTCGCATTTAAAGGTCAGGAGAGGGCACCTGAGTGGCTCAGTCAGTTAAGCATCTGCCTTTGGCTCAGATCATGATCCCAGGGTCCTGGGATGGAGCCCTGAGTCATGCTCCCTGCTCAGGGGGGACTCTGCTTCTCCCTCTGTCCCTGCACATCCACTTGTGCTCTCTCTCTCTCTCGCTTTCTCTTTCAAAAAAATTTTAAAAATCTTTTGTGAAAATTAAAAAATAAAAAATAAAATAAGGAGCAGGTTAGACAACGCATGATGGGAGGGGCACGTGAAGAAGAAAGCTCTGTCATCCTATATGTGAAAATTCAGGTCCCTAACAAGGCTCATTCTGTTTTTGGTTCCACCCCTACTCCCAGGCCTGTGTCCAAAAAAGGAGAAAGGGAAGCTTTAAATCAAGTCACCCTAAATCCTCTTTTATTCTCGAGATAATCGTCCGGTGTTTGTCCCTCTGCTGATGCAGTGGGAGTCGGGCGCCCCAGGCCCCCGTCTGGCTCCAGCCCCCCAGGACCACAGAGGTGGCCTTGGCCGCAAACACTTCCCCTCTTCTGCCTTCCCCCCTCCCCCGGAAACACACATGATTGGAAGGAAAAAGTCTGAGGATCTTCTGAAATACAAGTAAATAGGTAGGGCCATTGGGATAAGTAGGAAGGCCCCAGTGCAAACTGAATCCTCTTTGTGCATTAAAACGTGTCTGTGGTCAGTGCCGAGTTCCCACCCTCAAGTCCCAGGTGAGATGAGCTTCCTCGTGGGAACCCAGTCTGCCAAACACCGACAGAGTCTACCTCATTCTGGGTAAGTGTGGCATGAAAGCTGTCACTTGGATCCCAAGTGTTTCATCTTCATAACTGTCATTGCCATTTACGGAGCAGTGACTCAATGTTTCTCAAGACATCCTCCCAATACCCCTACAAAATAACTGCTGAGTCTTCATTTTACAGTTGGGGAAGCTGAGCCTCAGAGAGACTGAGTAACTCGCTCAAGGGCACACAGCAGTAAGCGGCAGAGGCAGGATCAGGCCCCTGACCCAGAGGTCTGGCTGGCAACCACTGGGCCCTGAGGCTGCTCACACGTGCGCCCTGGGTCCCTGTGCTGTCGTCTTCTGGGTTTGGTTGCATTCCTTGCCTGCCTTCTCCAGCTTCCCTCCATGGTCCCTGAGCCTGTCCCGTCCCTCCCGGACCAAACACCCCTCACGAGTGGACAAACGCGGGGACCCCTCAACGAACTCACCCCTTGGGGGTTCCTTGTGTTCCTTCCTCCCTTTCCTTCTCACTCACTGCCTCTCCAGGATTGGGGCTGGCTTTTTGAGCTCTTTGACTCCTCAGCTGCATGACCTGGAGACAGGGGGTCCTCAAAGGAGGCCTCGCAAGTTTCGCCCTCCTCCCCTCGGACCACTGCCGAGAGGCCTGTGCCCGCGGCAGGGTGACCCGAGCATCCTCCCAGCCCTGGCAGCGCAGGACCGACCGCCGCTCTCAGCACCACACTGCCTTTTGTCACGGGAGCTCCGAGGAAGACGTGCTAACGTGCCGCCGCCGAATTTGTCTAGATTTGCTACATGTCTTGTTGGACCGAGGAACAGTGAGGGCGGGCGTCCCGGGCGCCCGAAGCCTCCTCGGCCCTGCCCCTCCCGACTGCTTCCTTCTTGCTGCTTATCGGCTGAGACCACGTGACTTGCAGCAGCCGATCAATACCCCCCCCAAATCTGTAAAGATTCGCAGGGGCTTAATGCGTCGAGAGTCAAGGAAAGAACAGCCCAGCTTCAGTAGCAATATTCTACACAATCCATACGTGGGGTTTCGAGGCGAGGGGAAGAGGCCATGCAACCCACGCCCCCGTGGGTTCAGAAAGATCTCCGCGCAGAGCAAACACCGCCTGCAAGGATCACGCAGCTTTCTCCCGATCGCGGCCAGGGGGCGCACTCCCAAAAAAGCAGGGTGAGCGCTAACCCGTNGGGGGGGGGGGAACGCTGGTCCAGAGGGAAGGGAGGCCTTCGAGGAGGCCCCGAGGCCGCTGGTAGCTGAGCAGGGGCTCCGAAGCGTGTCCACCGTCGCGCAGGCGCAGGGGAACTGGCTGGCCAGCCCCTGGGGGCAGGGGTGCTCCTCCCGGGGCTCGGGTGGTGCCTAAGAGTGTGCCACTTCTCATCGCGGTGGTCATGGCTCCATGAGGGGGAACGGGACGAGTGTGGCCTAGCCCTAGAATGGACGAGCACACAGCCAGACTGAGGTGCAAGATGATGNGGGGGGGGGGGGGGGCCGTGGGCCAGGTCCCGGGGCGACTTTGGTTGCCAGTCGGAAGCCCCTGGTTTCGCCTCCAGACCCTCACCGCGTAAGGGTTAGCCCAGCTTGAGGTCCCCGGGATGAACCCGGTTTCAGGGCGGGTCCCCGTGTCCAAGGAGGTAGCAGCGGCCTCCGGCTCGGCGCGCACGTTCCTCCGGAGGTCTCCCGCAGCAGAGCTCCAACATGCGATCAGTCATCGTGCTCGAAAAAGCCATGGAAGCCCATGGCATGTCGTGGGCCAGGCTGCAGTCAGCACACAGCTCCTTGGACGCCTTCTCCTTCTTCTGGTACAGCTCGAGTAGCAGCGACGTCCGCCAGATCTTGCCCACGAACGCTTTGTTGGTGTCTCAGACCCAGATTTCGAAGCGCTTGATGAAGCCGCCCTTTCCCAGAAAGCAGCACCGGCAGACGGCACCGCCGGCTGCGATGGTCCACTAGGACCTCCTGGATCTCCTTCACGGGGGCTGGGCTGTGGCCAGGGACCCAGGAGCAGAAACTTCTGGGACCCTGGCTTTCCCAGGGTTGACTGGGTCTGGCTTTCCTGCAGTCACCACGCCAGTCCGGTTCCGAGAGTTGCGCAGTGCACCTAGTAGCATCTGAAGGAGGCTTGGCACTGCTCCGCTGCTTTCTGATTCGAACACAGGGCTGGGAACATTACAAAAACCTCTTTTCTTTTTTCTTTCTTTCTCTCTCTCTCTCTCTTTTATGTCTACGACTAGGGAGAGAGTGGCTCAGGTCGTCAGCCCTCGGCTGCCCCACTCTGTGCCCTGCACCGAGCTCCCTGAGGCCCCCGGTCCTGGCAGCGGGTTTATTTCCTGGGACAGAGGGGAGCTGGAGGCAGGCATTGAGAGGAAAGGTGGCTTTATCAGATTAACTGGTAAAAATGCTCAGGCTCCCAGCTTCTGTGAGCAAGGTGAGCCAGCCTCCTGTATACCCAGTGGTTTCCAGGCTGGTGGGGGGTTGTTTTTCCTGCAAACTCTTGGCGAGCCCTCCATCTCACCCAAGGGCTGTGGTTTGGGGAATGTTTTGATTTGAAACATTCAAGCCAGTGGTGGTAGTTGGAGTTGTGAGACCCTTCTGTGCTAAAAGGAAAAATGAATGGTCTACTTAGAACCTGCTAACAATTCACAGTATAAAGAACAGGCAACAATCCCGCTGCTGAAATTCAAATTTCTGAGGGTACCACTCCCCAGGGGAGCTGGCTGTGTGGCCAGCATGGCCCCAACTCTGGATATTCCATCTGAAACAACTCCGTTGCCGGTGGTGGCAATGCTTCCAGAAGATTGTGCCTCTGCCCCAGCTTTTTCTGGGCTTCTCCTCAACCCCTTCCCAGAATACTCTTTGCTGGGGTCTGTGGTGTTCTTGGGCTATGAGTAAGACGACTTTTCCAAAACCACATGAACTTTGCTCTGGACAAACAAAGAAGGGTGGCTGTTTGGAAATGCCTAAAACAACTTCCCTTGGGCCTGAGTCGTGAGGTTTTACCTCAGCATCGCAGACCCAGAGTTCACCTGGAGGAGGAAGCTGGTTTTCCTCAGGACAAAATGGTGGCCTCTAGGGCCTTGGGTACATTCCCGGGTTTTTCTATCTCCAGGGCTGTGCTTCATCTCATTGCATCCTAGGATCAGAAGAGAAGGTGAGAAGCAAGGGCTTCTAAACACTCAGACAAGAGAAAATCAGCCAGTTTACTGAAATGACAAAGCTTCTTTCAAAAAATCAATAGTAATTAGGGATGGTATTCCTCTAATTTGTCAAAAGGAATTCCTATATAGGTACAAGTAATCTCAATCAAAATCCTGATGGGTTTTGGTTTAGAAATTTACAACCTGATTATAAAATTTATATAGAAATGCAAGGGATCTAGAATAGGAAAAACAATTTTGAAAAAGACCACAGTTGTTTTTTAACTGCAATTTGAACTACAAATTGAACTACAATTTGTTTTTTTAACAATCTGAAGACTTAATGTAAAGCTACGAAAATAGACAGTGTGGTCTTGGACACACATAGAGTATAGACAAAGTACAAACAGATAGATCAATGGAACAGAATAAGAGTTCAGCAATGGTCCACACCTATATGGTTAATAAGTTGTGCTGGTATAACTGGACACTCATATGCATAAAATGAACTTTGACCCTTCCTGCAAACCACACCCAAAAATGAACTTGAAATGGATCATAGTACTAAATGCAAGAACTAAAATTATAAAGCTTCTGAAAGAAAACTGGAGGATAAAACCTTTACAGCTTTGGATTAAATAAAGATCTTTAGCAGCACCTGTGGGTTCAGTCGTTAAGCGTTTGCCTTTGGCTCAGGGCGTGATCCCAGGGTCCTGGGATCAAACCCCCAGTCAGGCTCCCTGCTCAGCGGATATTTAGCTAGACCACAAAAACCATGTATCATAAAAGCAAAACTTGATAAATTAGACTTCATCAAAATTTTTTAATCCTACTCTTCAAAAGATAGTGTTAAGAAAAATGAAAAGATAAAGCACAGACTGTGATAAAATATTTGTAAAGCATATATCCGATAAATATGTATGTAATATATGTACGGATAAATATGTTCGACATCATTAGTCATTAGGAAAATACATGTTAAAACTGCAATGAAGGGCGCCTGGGTGGCTCAGTGGGTTAAAGCCTCTGCCTTCAGCTCAGGTCATGATCTCAGGGTCCTGGGATCGAGGCCAGCTTAGGGCTTCCTGCTCGGTAAGGAGCCTGCTTCCTCCTCTCTCTCTGCCTGCCTCTCTGCCTACTTGTGATCTGATCTCTCTCTGTGTGCCAAATAAATAAAATCTTTAAAAAAAAAACTGCAGTGAAATACCACTATATATCCACTAGATTAACTAAAACTAAATTTTAATAATGGACAATACCAAGTGTTAGCAAGAGTGTGAAACAACTGGAACTTCCATACATTGCCAATGGGGGTACAAAAATGGTGCAGGTGCACACGTTGCAGAATTTCATAAAGATAAGCATCCCCTTACCATTTCACTCAACAATCCCATTCTTAGTATTTACCCAAGAGAAAGAAAAGCGTATGTCCCCAAAAAGACTTGCACTGTTTTTTTCTTTTAAGATTTATTTATTTATTTATTTGAGAGAGAGAGAGAAAGAGAGCATGCTGGGGGAGGGGCAGAGGGAAAGAGAGAAAGAGAGAATCCTCAAGCAAATTCCCTGCTGAGCACGGAGTCCAACGTGGGGCTCGATCCCAGGACCCTGAGATCACAACCTGAGCCGAACTCAAGGGTCAGCCACTTAACTGAATGAGCCACCCAGGCGCCCCACGACTTTTAATGTTCACTGGAGCTCTATTCATAATCACTGAAAAGTAGAAAGCACTCCAATGTGTATCAAATAGCAGACAGTTTAACACAACGCAAGATATCCGTATAATGGATACTACTTGGCTGACTACTGATAAAGGCAGCGACACGGATGAATTGCTGATTGAAAGAAGTAGGCACCCTGGGGTAAGTGTCAGACCTATTTGACACCCAGAGCCCACACTCCTGCCACCCTCCAGCTCCCTGGCTCCAATCCCACCACCCCTAGACTGTAACTCTTAGGGAATTAGGAATGGCTCCCTCTCCTCCTTGAACAATCTGTACTTTCTCTCAGTAAATACTGAATTGATTTGAATAATTACAGCAACAAGATTTCAGATGCAGGAGAGACCTACTTTAAATACTCAGGACGAAGTAACATCGTTGATTTTTATAAATAGAGAATATGATCATAATAATTGATCCTTCAGGGGCGCCTGGGTGGCTCAGTCAGTTAAGCAGCCCCCTTCAGCTCAGGTCATGATCCCAGGGTCCTGGGATCGAGCCCCACATAGGGCTCCCTGCTCAGCGGGGAGCCTGCTTCTCCCTCTCCCTCTGCCTGCTGCTCTTCCTACTTGTGCTCTCTATCTCTCTGTCAAATAAGTAAATTAAATCTTTTAAAAAAATAATAATAATAATTGATCCTTCACCCACCCAACGTGAGCGCAGGGCCCCGTGACAGGTCCCAGGGATGCCAAGGGGTGCCTCCCAGCCCTTGCTTTCCCTCAGGTCTTACAGGACCTACTGAAATGAATGCTTTCTGAGCCTAGACATTCACTCATCCCACAAATACTTATCGAGCACCTACAATAAAACCAAAAGTCAAATTTGAAAATGTTTTCTCTACAGCAGTCTTATTGTCAAAGCCTAGATCATGCGTATCTTTGACCCATGAGAACAAATAATTAAGAGTTTTGTTGTTATTTTTGTTTGCTGAACCAATTTTTTCCCACATTCTGTTCACCAGAGCAAAGTAGAGAAAACCCGGAATTAAGGGGCCTGCCGTTCAGAAACAGAGAAGGATCCCCTTACACTCTGTGCATCTCCTAGAGGGCGGAAACTGACCTGCTTTCGCTGGATTCTGGGGTCTTAGCAGATAACGAATTTTTGGGTAAATGGTTGTTGAACTTCACTAAATTTTAAATTATTCAACTGCTCGGGGTGAAAAACAACCAGTCCCAGGGAAGTGACTAGACAGACCTTTTAAATTAAGCTTCAGGAAAAGTCATGTGAGCTGCATTTGCTCTGAGGGAAGTCATATGCTCGGCCAAGGTTAAGGACCAGAGTGGCCCCAGCCGAAAAGGCTGAAACTGGAGCTCAAACACAGGGAAGGTAGGGAACCATCAACTGAAACCTGAAAATGAAAAGGTGGAGACATTTTTGTAGAGGATCGAGAGGGCTTTGGGTTTGACAGAACAGTGCTTGTCCATAGAGAGACATCCATCCAGCAGCCTGGAGGTTGAGGGAAGAGCCATCCAACAACGGATGGACAAGGTGACCTTGAGCACGCAGCCTCACCCCTCGGTCCACCTCCCACCCCCCCACCAACCAACAGGTTTGCTGGCGTTACCTTTTACATATTTCCTGACTCTTTCCTGCCTGCCTGCCTCCGGTGTACAACTCCAGGCCCTCATAAGCTCGTCCTCCTCTCAGGTCTCCCCCGCCAGTCTCTGCCCCCTTAAATCCGCCCTTCACATCGGGACCAAAGTCGTTTATCTGAAACAAAATTCCCAGCATCTTCCTTTCCCACTTAAAGCTTCTCAAACGCCTATCTCCCTCTCATTCTTCAACACCGGGCACAAGCATCCTCTCCTCCAGAGCACAGTCCCTGACACCCCACGATGAACTGGGCGACTGTGCCCCCCGTGCACTTAGAGCTCACAGGGCAGCCCGCCTGACCACACTGAGCGGTAAGTACCGAGTGGCTGCTCCTCAGCACTCGGCCACACCTGGGCATCGCTGTGCTCTGCCCCCGTGCCAGCGCCTGGTGCACACAGGTGTTCGTTCATCTTGGGAAGGAGGTGGAGCCGGGGGTGGGGGGAGAGCCCGGGGCGCCTGGGCGGCTCAGTTGGTTGAGTGTCTGGCTCTTGGTTTTGGCTCAGGTCGTGATCTCAGGGTTGTGGAGTTGAGCCCCGCATAGGGGCCGCACTCAGCACGGAGTCTGCTTGAGATTCTCTGCTCCTCCTTCTCCCTCCCCCTCAGCTCCTCCCACGGCTTGTGCTCTCTGTCTGTCTCTCTCTCTCTAAAATAAATAGATAAAATCTTTTAAAAAAAAAGAAAAAGAAAAAGAAAGAAAGAGGGCCAGATATTAATCCTGAAAACTGTCTATGCATGGTAAGGAATCAGCCAAGGTTCCCATATCTGACCGGAAGGGGCTCTGTCTGCTGCTGAGGCAGAGCCCCATGGGAGCTAGCTCCTAGCTTTGCCACCGCCCAGGTGGGGGACGCTGGTCAGGCTGCCTCACATCTCTGGGCCTCAGTCTTCTCACTGAAGTCGGGGGTCCAGATGAACTCCACAGACCCTCCAGCGCTCATTCCAGGGGCACTACAGGACTCCAGCCCCCTCTCAGCACCCAGGAGCTCACATCTTAGGACCTCCTGCATTGGCCCTGTCTGGTCCCCGGGCCTCCCTCATTCAAAGCTGGCGAGAAGCCATGACAGCCTCCTTAGATGGTGGTGACAGTCACAGCCTGGCCCGTGGACTATTCCAACAGCTTTCAGTGCAGATTAAAGCTCAGCTTCTTTTCAGAGATTAAACAGCTGTTTGGGGAGACTGGGTTTACTTCTCATAAATGGCTGAGTCCAGAGGCCACGCCTTTGGACATTCTTTATTGTCTTCTTTAAAACCTCATTAAATTCCTCTTTCCTCCCACTGTTAGAGAGGAGGCCATCAGGCCTTGGGGAGGCACAGCGCCTCCTCCCACAGCAGCTATCCTTCCCTAACTGGACGGCATTCTCAACGAGTAAGGAAGCACTGCTGGGCTTAGACCAGGCATTGAGGCCCTTGGGCCCCCTGCCGGTGGAGAGAGGAATTGAAGGACACGGTCTCTCCCCAAGTTCCTCCCAGACTAGTAAGAAACACAGGTAAGGAAGAGCTATTGAGGAGGAGAATGATAAAAGGAGTACACATCCCAACCCTAAATTAGTTCTATCTTTTATCTCCCGATACTATATAAGTTCCACAAGGATGGAGACCTTGTCTTGCGTGCTCACCACTGGATTAACTGCATGCTGTGACCAGCACACTCAAGAGATATCTGTTGAATGAACGCATGTTATGCTCCTTGCCATATCCCCAGTTCCTAGAGCAAAACTTGGTTTAATAAATTCTTGCTAAAAGAATGAATGAATAAATGAAGGAGAAGCAGGGCAGGGCTCTGAAGGATGAATAGGAGTTAATCAGCCAAAGAACATAAAAAGAAAGGAGCGGGGTGGGGGCGGCAACTGGTGGGCTCAATGGGTAGAGCGTGCAACTCTAGATCTCAGGGTCATGAGTTTGAGCCCCACATTGGGCATAGGGTTTACATTTTTAAAAAATTTTTTAATAAAAATTAATAAAAGAAAGGGGCAGGAGATTTCAAGGGCAGAGAGGATGACATTTACAAAGGCAAATGAAAGCTGGACTTTCAGTGAATAGTGACTTGTTAGAAGTGGCTCAGTATTTATCTTAAAATGAATTGAACTAAAGTGGTAGAAGACCAGCTAGGTTTTCTCATTTCTTTCCCTTCTACCACCAAAGTATCTGCTTGAGATCATTAACAAAGTCACAGAGCCCTGGGTTTTTCCACTGTATTAATCAAAATTTTTTTGTCTGCAAGTGACAAAAATTTAATTCAAGCTAGCTCAAGCAAAAGAACTAGCAAGTGTAGGGGCTGGTTCTTATTCTATGTGTGTAGGTATCTATCTTTCTGTCTGCCCATCTATCACCCATCTAGCCTTGGATCTTCTCCCTTCTAGGCAGAGTAGTCCTATACTCTCCTATTTCAAACAGCGTCCTGTTTGCAGGGAGGGACACATGCATCTATGACCTCAGCAGCTCTGGAACCACCCATAGAAAAATGCCCGGAAGAGACTCTGATGGGTTTTGTTTGAGTCGCATGCTCACCCCAGACCAATCCCTGTGACTTGGCCGGCAAAGGTCATGTGCCCTCCGGTGACAGTACCATGACTGACGGACCCAGGAGAAGGAGAGGAATGCTCTTCCTAATGCTGGGTAAAATCAGTCCATGCCTTGCTGGGTGTCAGGCAGCCAGCCAGGTGCCACGTGTGGACACACGGCAGTCAGGACCTCATCAGCAAAGGAGAAAGTAAACTCTGAATATGGCCTCTCTCATGTCTGACTGTAACTTCTTCTCTGGGCCTTAGTTTCTCCATCTGTAAAATGAGTATGTTGGGCTACACTCATCTTCAAAGGTCCCTTCCAAATACGATGTTCTGAGATGTTTATTGACACTTAAAGTCTTGCTCACTTGACTTGGATAATGGCCATGTCTGGTTTTTTTGCTTGATTAACTTATGAGGTAGGTTTGGATATTTTATCTTTGTTGTTCTCAGTCATTTCAAAAATACCAAATCTATTGTTCAGCAAACGAATCTAATCTTTTTCTCAAAGCACATTTTTCAGTCTCCTTCAGAATGTCAGTTATTTGAATCATCACCTCGGGAAGAATGAGATATTTGGGGGTGAAGGGCTTTCAGTCGATCCCAATTTATAATGCTGGGGCCCAAACCTTTTATTATTTCTAACTGATGCTGGGAGCTGCAGGAAAGGAAATCATTGCTCCTTCATGATATTTGGGGCCCATTTGACCTTGGTAGGGAATATTCCAAAGTGGGGTCTCTGAGGCTAGAATTTTATATTCATTGAGCTCTGTGATGAGATGCAAGGAAATGACGATGGCAGATGCACCAGCCCTTCACTGGTGAGAAACTCTGTTCCTCTTCTGAGCCCGTCCACCTGCCCCTCCCCCATCTCCAACAGTCCTGGGCCAGTGCCCTGTGCAGAGAAGGAAAACGTGCTCACAGTCAACTGCTAGTTGGTAAAGCTTGAATTTAAAACCCAAGACGTCTGACTTCTGGTCTCCACGTTCTCCTTTAACACCATTATCCCCTGCCTCCTCTTCACCGCCAATCACATTCAGAGCCTCCTTGTCCAGGGAACTAAAACCAAGCCTAAGCCTTCCTCACGCTTAGCTCCCAAGGCCTCCTTGGTGACATGGTGACCTTGACCACCAGCCACTCCGGGCCTTTCTATTTTGCTTCCCACAGCCTCTTGAGTTGGCAATCTGGCTTCCGGGCACCTGCTCTCTTTGCAGAGAAAGCTCTTTCCTTAACTCAAGCCTGATAATCGGACTCCCTGAGGGAGCCTCTAACACAGCCGGGCCTTTGTCTGATGGCGGAGGCTGGCTCCCCTCACGTGTATCTGCGCTCTGTCTGGGGCCCCCCACCCGCAGCGCCCTCTCCTGCACACAATGGAAGGCCTGTGTCTTTCTCTCACCCCTGTGAGGATGTTACAGCGGCTGCCGGGGCGGCTGCCAACCCTCGGGGCTGCGGAAACCTTCGCAGCCTGACTGCCGTCGCTGACAAGGTCAGCAGCTGGGTTGACCCCGGGTCACAGGCCTAGATCCAGCCAGACCACCGTCTCAGGGAAGAGATGGCCAGACTTTTCCCAGAACTCCCCCTCACGTCAGCAGAAGCAGCCTGTTCCTCGAGACCCAGCTTTCTTCAACGACCTCGAGAGCCCAAGGCCTGATATCGGCCCCAAATTTTCCGACTTGGGAAAAATCCCCAATTGTCCTCGTCATCGTTTTTCCAACAAGTGTAATACAACCCAATCCACCTACCCATCCATCCATCCATCTATTAATCTATTTTTTCTTTAATCTATTTTTTCATTCATAAAAATATTTATTGGACTCTTACTGTATTCCTGGATAATTAATGAAGCTGACCTGCCTTTTCAGAGCTCTCCTCTTCCCCACGCCTCAAAGCCCACCATATATGCTTCTTCAAACAACGCAGTTCTCCTAGCATTGCTATTTTAATTCCGTTTGGTAGCAGAATCTTCGGGCACTCACTGCTGCCCGCTGTCTCCAGCACTCAGGCCTTCCGGGCTGACTGGTCCTGCCGTTCCTGTTAGTGCTGCTCCCGAGTCAGAGTTTCTTATTCTCCGCTCCTCACCCAGACCCCGGGATCCATCAGCCTTTCCAAGTCCATTCTTTCCGACCGGACACCTCTTCCCTCGCTCATCAGGTGTTTCATTAGCAACCCAGTTTGTCTGTGTCCTGCTAGTCTGGCCTTCTCAGCTTGATAACCAGATGCATCTTCCCACCGAAGTACCACGGTCATGCCTTGTGCAGACTCCAACATGCATTCATGTCCACGGCTCAGAGGATTTTTTTCAGTCATTCAACAAGTATTTGTTGAGCACCTACCATATTCCAAAGACTCTGCAAGGCCACTGAGGCTATAATGGTGAGCAAACTATAAATGCAGCCTGGACAGAAAGAGAAAAATGGGCCAGGAAGGCAGTAAGGGTGATTGGCGCTGCTTAGGGAGTGTTTCACAGGAGCGCTGAGGTGGGCGCGGGAGGGGTCTGTCAGGAAAGGTTTCCCGGAGAGCGGGGACAGGTAACCCGAATAAAAACTCCCTTGCCTGTATTCGAGGTCTATTCCTGCCCTCCGAGTGAGAGTGTTTGCTGTGAGTCTGCCGCTCCTCCAGCAGCTCCAACACCCTGCCCCTCCTACCTCCCTCCATCCTCCTCTATTACGAATTATTTGTCCATGTGAGGAATGCGAATCCCCAGCTAAATGAGAATTCCAGCAGGGCAAGACCGGCAGTCTTTGAGCCCAGCCCGGCCCCGTGGTCCGCACCGCACTGGTCCAGGGACGTGTTGTCAATGTTCGAGTTAGGCATTCTGGCACAGCCCCTCGCTGTTACAGCCGGGCAGGGCGAGCTTGTCCTCCTGAAGATGACGTTTCCCCATCAATCAGAGGACGCACCCGAGTGGAACTGAGGGGGGCCACTTCCCGGCCTGGACCTTAACAACACTGCTCACTCCTGTTCACACCCTCTTCCCTCTTCTGGCGAACACCCAGATGTGGCTGTGGCCTTGCCTTGACCATGACCTGCAAAAGAAATCAACATCCTGGTTCCTTAAGCCGTTGCGTTGTTGGTTCCCTTTGTTAGAGCAGATTAGCTTTACATCAACTAATGCAACTGCCAACACGTCAGCTTTCCAGGGGGGATTCTAGCAACACTGTGCCAGCCATCAGCAGGAGCTAAGTCCCACTTTGCCACAGACCCCACAGTTGCCCAGGGAGGCTGAGAGCCAGTGTCCCACGTGACCTTTGCACTCCTGCTTTTCCGACCCTAGGAGCTGCCTGAGTCTTGCGGACAGGTGTGTTCCCAGAAACAGCGGAGCCTCAGAGTAGAACATAACCCGGGATCCATTCCTGACGATCCACCTCCTTGACTCTTCTGTCAAGGTTTTAAAACCTGAACCCAGTCATCTCAACCCTCGTTTAGGGCCTGGATCAGACCCAATGCCTCCCGCCAAAACCAAATATCCTATATGTCCCCTTTGTGTTCCTGAAATTAAATTAGTATTGCGCACCTACACACTTCTCTGAAGGTCAGTATCAGGCTCTAATGGAAATATCAAGGAGAAATAAAGTGAAATTCGCTTGCAATAACAGCATGTGTTTCAATACAGAAAGGTTTGGTGGGACTACTTTAGGAGCCAGCGGGAAGTATGAGACGCTCCCCGGCTGGAGCAGAGGCCCCTCGAATCTGACAGCTGAGAATACAGACTGTTACAGCTGTGTGATTCTGGAAGCTCATGGGCCACAGGTGGCATTGCCATCAGGGGTCCGATCTTTCTGAAAGGTGAACGGATCTTGGGTACATTCCCCCCACCTCCAAATCCAGTCTTTCCTTGATTTCCACAGCTGTCGCCTTCCTGGAAAACTTTGTGCATTTGAAAATGTGCACCAAATACTCTATGAGTAAAATAGAGTTCAGTTTTAGGTTCAGATCTTCCCAAACACGTTCTCCACTCTGGCACACACAACAGGCACCCAGCGGTCATGCAGGGCAGAGGATCGAGAGTTCTTGGCTGGGGACACCATCTGGAGCATTTCAGCCCGTGGAGCATCTTTGCCCTTCCCCCACTGAGCACTGAGAGCGTCCCAACCCAACCCTCAAGACAACCAAACACACCCACACATTTCCAAAGGCCCCCTTCGGGCAGATGCTTCCTCCTCCATGAGAACCATTGCCTCAGACCAAGAAGACGCACAGAGAGGTGAAGGTGATATTGAAGCTTTTCCTGAAGACGACTTGAGTTTTTCTTCATAGCTTCCTGAAAATGAGGCATCACCTCATCTCGATTTTCTGTGACTATCTGGACTTGCTACACGTTTGTTCAGGGAAGGAACTGGCATGTTCAGAAGAGACTGTGGGGGCCTCCAGGTTTCGGGTGGTGCTCGTTTCCCGCCATGGCTCTGGGGGAGAGGCCTTACCTCCCAGCGTGTGTTTAAAAAGGACGTATAAATGAAGCCAGAGGCTGAAACTGAAAACCAGTTCTCACATCTCTCTCATCTCCTGCCTATTAATAGTCTCTTGGAATGAGTCGCATGGAGACATTGACTGACTGCCTCTGAGCATGTGTTCACCTAAAATGCCATTTTTCCATTATGCTGTGATGCCAGGCACCCAAGATGGACACTATTTCTCAAAAAAACATGCCTATAAATCAGGTTTCACCTGGGCTGGGGTGGGGCCCAAAATACCAGTCAGCCCCCCTCAGATTTAGGAAACCAGGGGGGCTTGGGCTCTTGGTCTTCTGGGTCCTTCCAAAGAGACCAGCCTCTCAGTTTCTCCTTGTCAAAGAAACCCTTGTTTTCTCCACAGGCCTCTGTGTTGCCTGAATTCCTGTATGGCTCCCTAAATGGCCTTGTGGACAAGTAGTACTGTACTCACAGATGTAAGCCCTGAAGGGACAGCGACAGGGGAAATGAGCCAGATATCCTTCCTGTCAGGACTGTAGGGCCAAGGCTGTTCCTCCTCAGCCCTCAGATCCTGAACGCCCCTCCCCCGAACCAGCGCCTCACCTTCCTCACCGCATGCCACCCTGCCACCTCATTTCCTCCTCTGTCCTAGGCCATTTTTAACTGTCTGACTGGGAAGGATCTGACCTGACAGGACAATTAAATATTAATACCGTGATTGAAGAGTCTGTGCGCAGATCAATTAAAAATTGGACTTGTGGAGCTGAGACATTTTCAAGCTATTTTTCCTTCCTGTCAGGAAAGCTCTTGCTGGGGAGCTCAGATCCCAGGGCCCTGAGGCGGGGACTGATCCTAGAAGTGCCCATAGGTTCTGCCGGTGGGGCAGCCAGTCACTACCCTCCTCCGACCGGCGCCAGTGAAGGGGCTGATGTGGCCTTTCTCCTACCCCTTGCACAGATGCCTCCTCCATCAAAGTCTTCCCCAGGACAATCTGTCGCCCTCGGGGCCCCCATCCGGTGCCAGCTCGCCTCAGATGCTTGTAAGTATTTCCTTGTTGTGTTTGCCCTGCATCCTAGAATGTGAGGGAACACACTGAGAGCAGGGACCATCTTCTTCATCTTTTCACACGGAGCCCCACCCAGTTTCTGGAAACTGGTACGAAATTACTAAATCTCTGTGCAATGAATCAACAGGGCAATGAAATCTGCCACTTTGGTATGCTTCCTTGTTTCTAAGGAAAATCTGTCGAATGACAATTATTAAGAGCTTAACTCTTCTACCCCCTTCCAGCTCAACTTGAGGTGGCATCGGGGTGACAATATAAGCAGACTCCAAGAAAGCCCAGAACACATGAGAAATTATTTCTCTAACGAAGCAGAGTGAGCAGCTACTCCCAGACCTCTGAGATGAGCTGATGGCCCACCAACAGCAGGTACAGAAATTGGCTCTGAGCTTTCTGGAAGCCCAGGCTGAAAGGGAGACCATGTAAATAATTTTCTCGCCCAAAAGAACACAGATTGGTCAGCAGGGACAAACTTTTCCTGAAACTCTGCCCCTCAAGGGGGATTTGTTATGTGAATCCTTTTTTTTTTTTTTTTGTAAATTTAATTGTATTTTTTCAATGTTCCAAAATTCATTGTTTATGTACCACACCCAGTGCTCCATGCAACAAGTGCCCTCCTTAATACCCACCACCAAGTGCACCCATCTCCCCCACCCCCTCCCCTCTAAAATCCTCAGTTTGTTTCTCAGAGTCCACAGTATCTCATGGTTCATCCCTCCTTCTGATTTATCCCAATTCACTTTTCCTTTCCTTCTCCTAAAGGCCTCCATTTTATTTCTTATGTTCCACAAGTAAGTGAAACCATATGATAATTGACTTTCTCTGTTGACTTATTTCACTCAGCATAATCTCCTCCAGACCCGTCCATGTTGATAAAAAGTTGGGTATTCATCCTTTCTGATGGCTGAGTAATATTCCATTGTATATATGGACCACATCTACTTTATCCATTCATCTGTTGAGGGGCATCTCAGTTCTTTCTACAGTTTGGTGATTATGGCCGTTGCTGCTATGAACATTGGGGTACATATGGCCCTTCTTTTCACTACATCTGTATCTTTGGGGTAAATACCTAGTAGTGCAATTACCGGGTCATAGGGTAGTTCTATTTTTAATTTTTTGAAGAATCTCCACAATGTTTTCCAAAGTGGCTGCACCAACTTGCATTCTCACCAATAGTGAAAGAGGGTTCCCCTTTCTCCACATCCTCTCCAACATTTGTTGTTTCCTGTCTTGTTAATCTTAGCCCTTCTAACTGGTGTAAGGTGGTTGTTATGTGAATCCTTACACAGAAATCCCAAAGTGTCATTATTCTGTTCCTCACATAAGCCACACTCGTTCCTGCCACAGGACTTGTCCTTCTGCCTGGAATGTTGGCATAGAACTTCTCAACACGCGCCTCTCTGCTCAAGTGCCTCCCTCAGAGCAGCCATCCCTACCTCTTCTCCCCTGGGGTTTCCCTTGGGCCTGTTTTTATTTCTCCGCATTGCACTTACCCCTCCAAAATCGTTCTTACTTCTTTGCTTGCTTACTTGCAGTTGTCTCCCTCAAAAGACTGTAAGCTTCATGAGGGCAGGAATTTTGTCTGTTTTGCTCATTGCTGTACTCCAAGCCCCTCCAGTAGCACTTGGGACCTAGCAGCCATTAAATATATATTGCCTGAATCAACCAGGATTTGAGGAAAGCACAGAAACATTTTTTTAAAAGGAGACTCTGGTTTTGGACATCCTCTGAGGAGTTCAGATAACATGTTCCAGGCTCTGCTTTCCTGTAACAATTTCATACAGGGAAAGAACACGGAGGATCTATAAACGGATAATATCAACAACTTCCTGGGTCTGTCATCCGCCTCAAACACCAGGGGACCTAAGATGAGCTTTGACAAATCTTCACCCAAGGTCAGTTCTTTTTTTTCAATAAATGGATATATCCTATGGAAAGGGTCACACTGTTTTGCCCAGGCTGGAGTGCAGTGACGATTCACTGGCACGTTCCCACAACTGATTAGCACGGGAGTTTTGAACTGCTCTGTTTCTAGTGTGGGCTCCTCTCCTCAGACAACATGGTGGTCGCCTACTTCCAGGAGGGCACCATCTTGATCCCAGACTTCGTGTGGACACCCAGTTGGCACAGCGCTCTTTAGGCCAACATTTCTGGGCTCAGGTGGTTGTCCTGCCTCGGCCTCTCAAGAAGCTGGGACTACAGGTGCTACCGTCACACCCAAGGTCAGTTCCTCATTGACGTCCAACAAGTGCTCTAATAGAACTCTTCAAGTTTGCCTAAAGTGAAAGCCTTCTAGACTGCCAGACAACGAGGCAAATTCCCATTCACCTGCAAATATTTAAGAGCTGGACTTACAGTCTCAACCACAGAAAAGTCAACCATCTTCAGCAGAAACTTGGCTATTGGCAGAGAGCCTTAGTTCTTACCCACAGGATCTCTCCACAGGACCCCTTGAGGGTCTTCATGACATGCTAGCTGGCTTCTTCTAGAGCAAGTGATCCAAGAGACAGAACAAACAGGAAGCCCCAGTGACTTCTATGACCTAGTCTCGCTGCCATATTTACTCCCACCATATTCTATTTGCTGGAAGTAAGTCATTAAATTCAGGCCATACTCAGGTGAAAAGGAATTAAGCTCTACCGCTTGAAGGGAGAGGAATCAAACCACTGCATCATCATCGGATGTGCACAAAATAGCCTCAGCCAGAGAAATATATACAACAGCCATTACCAACCCAAGAAGTTCCTGATTGTGTGAGAAGGGCCACAATGTACTGAAGAGATCATGAATAGTAATTAGACCTTCTAGGACTCAAATCTCTAACCAACCACCTACTACCTGGATGAATCTGAGGAAGACACTTTCCTGCTCAGAGCTTTCATTTTCTTTTGTTTAAAACAGAGATGATATTACCTAATACACTGACATGTTATGAGAAATAGAAAAAATGCATGTCAAGTCTCTTTCTGGACACACAGTAACTATTCATGAAATGACAGGTGTTAATAAATTATACTGAGATGCTTCTTCAATCTTTGAAGGACTATGAATTGGTACACTGTACAGTATAGAAAATGGATTAACTGCTTGAAAAAAATTACTTAAGATATATCACATATTGCTACTATCCAATACAATGATCTGGTTTGATACTCAGCTCCTCCTTCTGGGATATTTGTGTGTGTGTGTGTGTGTGTGTGTATGTGTGTGTACCCCACCTAATTCTCCAAAGACTCGAGGCTAACAAAAATACCAATTACAAAACTAATACATTAAAAATGAAACTTTAAGGGGTGCCTGGGTGGTTCAGTTGGTTAAGCTTCTGCCTTCGGTTCAGGTCATGATCTCAGGGTCCTGGGATCAAGCCCGACATCAGGCTCCCTGCTCAGGGGGACGTCTGCTTTGCCTTCCTCCTCTGCCCCTCCCCCCACCGGTTTTCTCTCTCTCTCTCTCTCTCTCTCTCTCTCTCTCACACACACACACACACACACACACACACAAATAAATAAGATCTTTAAAAAGTGAAATTTTAAAAATACAAAAAGAAACAAACGGAAACTCAGGAATATGCAAAGCACAAATCAAAAGAACAAAAAAGGCTAAAATGAGGGGGTGAAATAAAAATTTGAGGCAAAATTTAGTTCTAAGCCAAAATGAGGGAAGAACCACCATCAAGGTCATAAGGAGATACAAAACATCTTTCCTAGAACTTGATTCTGAATGGAATCTCTCATGAGGAAGTCACCATAGAGCACACAGGGTTGTAGGACCATCCCAAAGGAAGGTACCTAACGGCTTTCATAAACCTACAGCATCCCACCAACATACAGAGGGCATGACCTCAAGGTACCACTCAATAATGGCAGCGGTCACAACTGCCTGGCACATCTGGAGAAATTAATGGAAGGTGGCCTGCCTATCTTCTGAAAACACTTAGTCACCAGACTAAGATGATAATAACCATAGTGTGAGTTTTTTAATACCTTCTAGGGATGGGCCAGCAAGCAGAGTGCTTTACATGTATGGTCTCATTGGATCTTTACAAGATCTATGAAACAGAGAGGGTTAGCCCCCTTTTGCTGATGGGGAAACTGATACACAGAGACAAGGGATAACACAGAGAGTGAGCAGGATGGTCAGGATCTATACCTGGGCAATCGAGAGCCTGCCCTCTGAGACAGCTCACAATGGAACCCCAAATACAAGAGACTGAGATGGGAGCAGGTATTCATAAGGAACCCTGGAGGGCCTGGAAGTCCAAGGTGAGGGCCTCCAGTGGGGACTGTGGCTCATGGAGTGTGGTTTGAGGGCTCTAGGACGACAAGCAACATTAACAAGGAGGCAGCCCAAGAGCCAGAAGAAACTCCATCACTCTTCACAGTTTTGTTGAGAACCGGGGTTGCCCTCGTTCTGCTCACTGTGGGACTCAGGCAACACAGAACCCAGGAGCTTGGACAGGCTAGGGCCCATGTTGTGGGTCTTAGGTAGATGCTGCCCTAGAAGAAATCGATCTCCAAATAAGATTAGCAAAAGCATCAAGATGCATTAGCTTAATAAAGGTTCTAGGATGTTCTGTGGTCAAGAAATCCATTTCACATCCTTTAATCTGCCAGTTCCCAAACTTTGTTTGTTGGAACCTGGGGTAACATTCTGCAGAACTAAGCAAATGCTGGCCAAGCCCATCTCCAAGATCCCTTCCAGCTCAAGGATTCAATGGTTTCAGGTCTTTAAAAAGGCAACAGTAGGACAAGGACTTTGAAGGACAAGAACGCCTAAACTTGATTTCAAGCTCTGCCTCTTGCTAACTAGAAAACCTGGGGATGGTCAGTCTCTCAGATGCTCAGACTTCTTATCTGTGAAATGGGAGATCCTGATGTGATCTGTGTCATTATGCTGCCGTGAGGATCACAGTAGGTCATAAATGCATGCAAAGACAACTTATAAACTGGACATGGCCTACTCATATTAGCTGTTACTCTTATAAATTGAAAATGAAACAAAAAAAAAACCTAGAAATCAGACTTGATCAGTTTCATATCACCAAGTCATCTGCTGGGAACTGCTTTCCTATGGCCCTGCTTGTTCTTAATACTCCAGAGTAAAGATGTATATTTTTTAAAAGAGAGAAAATCCTATAAATTCTCTTCCTCTTTTTCAGATTGATTCTTTGTTGTTGTTGTTTTTTAAGATTTTTTTATTTATTCATTTGAGAGAGAGAGCGCGCGCTCTCAAGAGCACCAGCAGGGGCGAGGGCCAGAGGGAGAGGGAGAAGCAGACTCCCTGCTGAGCAGGGAGCCCCATGTGGGGCTCGATCCCAGGACCCAGCGATCATGATCTGAGCCGAAGGCAGACACTCAACTGACTGACCCATCCAACTGTCCCTCAGATTGTTACTTTCGATGTCATTTCAAAGTGTATATGTGTGACGGGAAGGGAAATGAATTAAAAACAAACAAATGATTCATTCTTCTATTAAGCAACCCTCTGGTTGATGAGTCCCTCTGGTTGGGGCTTTTCATTCAATGCCAAAGGCTGGTGGTCCAGCTGGAAACAGAACTGAAGACAAAGGGAGACTCTTAGAAGAAATTCCTCAGAGAGAGCTGAATTCCACTACAGCAAATCCCATACAGACAGTCCTAAGACACAGCTCTTGAGGGGAAAAATTGTCCTGGTCTATCCAGAGCAGCTCTCTTCCTAAGTAGAAAAAATGGTGCTTTTTCACACCTCATGCTGGTACCTGGTGACAAAGAGTCATCCTGACCCAGACTACACCTCCTGCCTGCTGCACATAATAAATAGTATAAATTTATGTCATGAAAAAAATTACATCCCAAATTCTTGCACCCAGTATGTTATTCTCCTATTATTATTTATTATTATTATATATCATGGTCCTTACCCAAACCATGACTCTTGGTCAGTTAAAAATAATATCTTCAATTTGGGCAGTGTTCTTAGTTTTTAAAGAATTACGTTTTTAATTTTACAAAGAAGCTGAAGGTCTAATATTGAGTCTGCAATGATGCGACTTTCTCCCTCTCTCTCTCTCTCTTTCTCTCTCTTTTAAGATTTATTTATTTATGGGGCGCCTGGGTGGCTTAGTCAGTTAAGTGGCTGCCTTCAGCTTAGGTCATGATCCCAGCATCCTGGGATCGAATCCCACATCAGGCTCCCTGCTCAGCAGTGAGCCTGTTTCTCCCTCTCTCTCTGCCTGCTGCTCTTCCTACTTGTGCTCTCTATCTCCCTGTCAAATAAATAAAATCTTTTTTAAAAAAAGATACATTTACTTATTTGAGGGTTGGGGGGGGAGAGAGAGAGCCTAAGTGCAGGCACAGGGTGGGTGGGGAGGAGGGAGAGAAGCTGTCTCCCTGTTGAGCAGGGAGCCCAACTAGGGGCTTGATCCCCCGACCCTGAGATCATGACCTGAGCCAAAATCAAGAGTCGGACGCTTTGTATTTCCCTGATGCCGAGTGATGTTGAGCACTTTTTCATGTGTCTGTTGGCCATTTGTATGTCTTCTTTGGAGAAATGTCTGTTCAGTTCTTCTGCCAATTTCTTGATTGGATTATTTGTTCTTTGGGTGTTGAGTTTGATATGTTCTTTATAGATTTTGGATACTAGCCCTTTGTCTGACAGGTCTTTTCCCATTCCCTAGGTTGCCCTTTAGTTTTGTTGGCTGTTTCCTTTGTTGTGCAGAAGCTTTTTATCTTGATTAAGTCCCAATAGTTCATTTTCGCTTTTGTTTCCCTTGCCTTTAGAGACATGTCTAGCAAGAAGTTGTTGCAGCCGAGGTCACAGAGGTTGCTGCCTGTGTTCTCCTCTAGGATTTTGATGGATTCCTGTCTCACATTAGCTCTTTCATCCATTTTGAGGTTCTCTTTGTGTATGGCGTAAGAAACTGGTCCAGGTTCAGCCATCAGAAAGGATGAATACTTAACATTTACATCGACATGGCTGGAAATGGAGGGTATTATGCTGAGTGAAATAAGTCAGTCGGAGAAAGACAATTATCTATGATCTCACATATGTAGAATACCAGAAATAGCACAGAGGATCAAAGGGGAAGGGAGGGAAAACCATGGGGAGTCATCAGAACGGGAGACAAACCATGAGAGACTCTTAACTATAGGAAACAAACTGAGGGTTGTTGGGGGGCAAAGGGGGGATGGGGTAACTGGGTGGTGGGTGCTAAGGAGGGCACGATGTGATGAGCACTGGGTGTTATGTACAACTGATAAATTATTGAACACTACATCCGAGACTAATGCTATATGTTGGCTAATTGAATTTAAATTTTAAAAAATAAAGAAAAGTCAGACGCTTAATCGACTGAGCCACCCAGGCTCCCCCGCAATGAGGCAACTTTCTCATTTGATTTTTTTCTGTAAGAATATTTCAGATTCTGACTGAATCACTGACTTCACACTGAAGGACGTTCTTGGACAGGCTGGTTCTGGGATTCCTCAGGGAAAGCGCCATAACTGTTAAGAAATGAAGCAGCCCTCCTCCCGCCAGGCCGTGGGGCCCCACAGGTGCGGGATGACCGCATCAGCATCAGTAGGAAATGAGGGTTTCCTGCATTTTATTCCATGTCTGGTGTAAAATCAAAAGCCCAGCTTCCGCGTTTCTAAAATGTCCTGGTTGCTGAAATCCTATCACAACTTTTCTTTCCTCCTTTCAGTTTCATGGAAAACGTGGTGCATTAGCAAGGGGGTGGGGGGTAGGGAATGTAACCTGTGAAAATAAATGAAGAAAACCGCATTTAAAATGGAGCCGGGCGTCCTGAAGGGGGAGCCCTCACCCACGTGCAGGTCCTTGCCGCCTGCAGAACCAGCAGCAGGAGATTAAAGAATTATTTCCACCAGGAAGGATATGTCTCACATAGGAATTCTATCTCCTTCGATCTTTTGTGGTTTTTTAGTTAGTTAGTTAGTTAGTTAGTTCGTTTGTGTTAGGTACTCTCTACACCCAAGTGGGGCTCGAACTTAGGACCCTGAGATCGCATGCTCTGCGGACTGAGCCAGCCACATGCCCTTCTCTTGCTTGTTAAGAAAAGGAAGGAAGATCCCTCCCTGCGCCTCAACAAGCACCGGCCACCACTTACAGCCAATGGGAAACCGCCACAACCTAACTCTTGTTTCTTTTGTTCAAAACAGCCCACCCCAGTTTCCTCCCAAAACCTAGTAAAAGTTGACCCTCCCTGTGTCTCTTTGGACCAGCCTGTGGTTCACCATCGCTTGCTTGTCCTCTGCTATGCCCAAATAAATTCATTTTTTAGCTTAAATAAAATCGCTCTTTGTTCTGTTTAAACTTAACAAACCTCTCTTCATTTTGCTGAAACCCAGAAAGGCTTTATTATCGCAGCACCTGAAGACTTGGATAGACTCAGGCAAACCTCTCCAAAATAGAAAATTCCATCGATAAATTGTTTTGACGTGAACTCTGAAGAAACTGCAAAGGCCTTCTGTTTCATCATTTGGTGATTTCCCCCCATCAACACTCATATCCTATTTTAAACTGTTTCACCTTAAAATGATGAAGTAGCTCCTTAGGCATGATACAGTGTCCATGATTTTAACTTGTTTATTAAAAAATAATTGGTCTCCCAAGTAGCATTAGGTCTAAAAAGAATGCTGCTGTGGTCAGTGCTTTATTTTCCAATCTTTACAATTCTACAGTGTAATTACTATTTCTCCGTTTTTCAAGCGAGACCCTTCATTATTAATGTAACTCTCTAGCCCCAAGATGTACAGTAAGATCAACCTTAGTGTTGAACTTTAGAGCTGTCTGATTCTAAAGTCTCCTTTCTCACAGCCAACAGAACAGGAGCGCTGAGTTCCAAAAATTCCAGAAAGAAGCCTCAGACATCATCTACTGACAACTCCATTCCATGGGAGGAATTGGACCCAGAGAAGTGAAATGACTTGCTCCCATTCATGGAGCTAATTAGGTGACAAGCATCATCACTTCTCAGCATTTCCTGACTCTGGGTCTCTTCTGGCACCACAAGACTCAGTGTGAGATTTTGTTGGGAATCCCCTTACAAAGGAATACGTGAGAAAAAAGAGCGTTCGCTCTACTAGGATCTGTTTTGACACGTAACACTTCTAAATGTGTGGGGTTTCCACACCAAGCAGTTCTTCAGTTCTCTGCAGACATCAGCTGGGTATCCTAGCATTTAATTCAATCCTGACGCTACCCAGTTAGTCCAGAACCACTGGTTAAGGACTCAGTTCCACAAGACTGCCCCCAACTTCAGACACCAATCACAAGTGGTGAGTCCCCGGTTATCCACACTTTAGTCCAACTTGGCTACAAATTGGGGGTTCCCATGACCCCCTCTGCCTCATCTTGATAATCTGCTATTAAGGGCTCACAGAATTCAGGAAAACACTTTAGTTACTATTATCAGTGTATGATAAAGGATATTATAAAAGATACAAATGAACAACCAGATGAAGTCAAGACGTACATAGGACAAGGTCTGGAAGAGTCCTGAGCACAGGAACTTCTGTCTCCATGGATTTGTGTAGGGATACGTTCACCAATCCAGAAACTTTTTCTGAACCTCATTGTTTAGGGTTTCATTACTTAGCCATGGTTGATTAAATCATTGGCAATTGGTTAATTCACTTAATTCTAGACCCTCTCCCCTCCCTGGAATTGTGGGTGGGGAAGGCCTAAAACGTCCAACCAAGCCCGGAATCACCGGAATCATCACTTGATTCCTCAGCTCCCACCCCAAAACTGTCTAGGGGCCCTCCTTAGCTCACTTCATTAGCATAAACTTAGGTAGGGTCGAAAGAAGCTTATTATGAATAACAAAAGTTGCCACTCTCACCCCTGCCACTCTGGAAATAAAACTTTTAGAATCTTTTGTTCCAATAACTTGGTTGTAGACCAAATATACATTTCTTTTTTTTTTTTAAGATTTTATTTTGTTTGTTTGTTTGTTTGTCTGTTTGTTTGTTTATGGAAAGAAAGAGCATGTGAGCCAGGGGAGGGGCAGAGGGAGAGAGAGAGAGAATCCCAACCAAGCTCCACACTCAACCCAGAGCCAACACAGGGCTGGATCCCATGACCCCAAGATCATGACCTGACCTGAAATCAAGAGTCAGAAGCTCAACCCACTGAGCCATCCAGACATCCCCAAATATATATTTTTTATATCACAATATCACGTACCCCATCTACATAAAATTGTGAATATGTGCAAAGAGATGTATGAAAGATGATTTCTAAAATGTTAACGGTGATTATCGCCAGATGGTGGGATTTCAGATAATTTCAATCTTCTTCCTCATACTTCTTTCAATTTCAATGTATTAATATATTATATATATATATATTTCTCATAACATAACATGCAACAAGGGCAGACACTCAATTAACAACCCTGTGTGTGGTCTTTCTAACATTCTCATGCTCATATGACAATATACAAACACATATATGTGTATATAAGGGTGCCAATATTTGCTTCACAAAAATGTTTTCCCCCCATACTTTCTCTAAAGCTTGCTTTTGTCACTTGAAAACATATTGTGAAAATCTCTGCAAGTCAATTGGCAAAGCTCAAAGTCATTCTATTTAAAGATTGCATAATATTACCAGGTTGGGAATATGCCATGATCTTACTCAATCCTTCCCCTTTTGATAGGTCCTCATTTTGTTTCGTGCTGTTTGCCAATACAAACAAGGCTGTAGTGAATATCCTTGTACTAGTGGCTTTATTTCTACAGGATAGATTCCCAGGAGTTGAACTGCTGAGACAAAAAGCATTAGATGGACTTAAAATGCTTAGACATATCATCAGAAGGCCCTCCAAAAATGATCATGACATTCCATGCTTCCACTAGTAATACTCTCTTCTGATGAATTCCAACGAATTCCCACCAGCAATGTAAGCACATTTTTCATGTTTGCCAGCTTGATTGGTAAGGAATGCTACTGCTCTATTATTCTAGTTTACATTTCCCTAACTCATAACATCAACCCATACTTACACAGTGCTTTATTCTGCACAGGGCTTACTATGTGTCACACACTGTATGGAGCCCTTCAGATAGAACAGCTCTTAATCCTAATAACAATCCAGTGAGACAGGTGTTTCGAGTATCTCCACTTATAAGATGACATAACTGGGGCACAGGGAAGTTCGGTATCTTGGCCAAGATCACACTGCCAGCTAATCTGTCTCTAGAAAAGCTTAACCACTCCAATCACTACACTAGGCTCCAATATCTCATGCATTCATGGATTTTTAGAATCGCTTTTCCAAAAACTACATATTTGTATCTCTAACCCATTTTTCTACTAGACTGCGTTTTGACTCTTAAGCTGAAGAACTCTTTGATAGAGTAGTTATTAACTATAAATTCTTTATCTATAATCTTTCTTGCAAATACTTTCCCTTAAATGTATCATTGGTCTTTTGTTTTTGTTTATGGTATTTTTTTTTACCATGCAACAGTTCTAAAACTTTGCGCTGTCAAATGACAAAGCAAAAACAATTTGGTAAGGAGTTTGATGTCCTTTACTCAGAGGAAAACAACCCATAGCTTAGAGGCAGTGCCTCGCAAGCAATGAAGCATCTTCCTGAGGAATTTTGGGCAAGAGCAAAGCTTAGCATCAGAAAAGAAACCTGGAAACAGCGTGACTGACTAGACGCTCGGCGATTTCCTTATAAGGCTAGCAGGACCTATTTTCTAGGGTAAAGTAAGCTAGCTAATGCTGAATTGGAGGACTGTGATTAGTGTGTTAGATTTCCTTGGCAGGTGTCTCCTAGTAAGTCCAGGCTGACTTCGCTTTTAAATTTGTGACATGGGCTGGTTGGGCCACTTGGTGGATCCCAATATACATATTTATCTTATGAGTCAGTCATTCATATATACGTATATATGGCTTCTGGTTTTCCTGTCTTAATAAAAATACTCTCCCCAACACACAGGTTTTAATATACACAGTGAACCCATCTATTCAAGCTTTCTTTTTATTGTTTTAGGGCTTCATAAAATCAAAACTTCTTTTTTGATTATGGTGTGAGGGAAGGATGCAGCTTCACTTTTTTCTAGATGGAAGCACGTGGTGCCATTACCATTCATTACCTTCCTTTCAACCTTCCTTCCCCTGCTGGATTAAAGTGCTATCTTTTCATATCATATATTATATGGCTATGTTTACAGAGATTGATTTCTGGGCTCTTTCTTCTGTTCCAGGGATTTTATTGATTTTAAAAAAGTCCTATGCTACATTGTACTGCTTGTATTACAGTGGCAAACTGCTGGGGACTTTTTAAGCATTGTTTGCATGACATCCAGAGCTGGGAAGCAGAGAGGAGAGGTGTTTATAAGAGCAAACTGCAAATATGAGATAGTAAAAAGAAATGGGCCACATCAGGGCAGCTCAACCAGACAAGTTCGTGAAGTTTAACAACCCAGAATCTGCTGATGAGAAATTCCTATAAGGCGGATCTTCCCCCACTAAGCCCACCTCGTGGGTGTAAAATGCCCCCCCCATGAAGGGGGTGGTCCTTCCACTTAGAATAATGCTGAAAAGGGATAGACCCTAGGACCAGAAATGGAGCCTAGGAAGCCTGGTCTGGCACTTGGCTGAGGCACAGAGCATTTTCTTCTCTCCTGGCCTCCCTTGGGCAGCTAGACCTGGACAACAGGCAGCACGCAGGGCTGAGATGCCCAGCCGGTGGAGCTAGGCCACAAAACTCTCTGCAAGAGCCCCCAAGACAGGCCCACCCTACCCATGTGCTCTGAACGTGATCACATCTTGCACTGGTTAGGACACATTCCCTACTGGATCCTACTTCCCACCTGATGCCCTCGGCCCTTCAGAAAGTTCCTCTTGGGTGCCTGGGTGGCTCAGTGGGTTAAAGCCGCTGCCTTCGGCTCAGGTCATGATCTCAGGGTCCTGGGATCGAGGCCCGCATCTGGCTCTCCGCTCAGCAGGGAGCCTGCTTCCTCCTCTCTCCTCTCTCTCTGCCTGCCTCTCTGCCTACTTGTGATCTCTCTCTCTGTGTCAAATGAATAAAAAAAAAAAAAGTTCCTCTTAAGAGCAGCAAGGCTGAAGGGAGAATTAAGGAAGCTCCTCCCCGATGGCGATGGAGCAGAAACTCTTCCTGCGGGGGTGCAGTCAGCGCCAGCCTCCAGGGGTTCCTGGACACGGTCCTCCACACCGGCAAGGTCCGCTCGCCAGCAGAAGACCTCCTCACCCGGTCCTTCCCTCTCTGGGAGCCTCTGCTCTGGGGCCTGCGGGAGGCAGCTCCTAAGAACCCTGGCAAGTGACATAGGACACCTGCACACAAATGTCTCGTAGGGTCCTCCCACCTGGCGGGGGGCCCTGACGGGGGTGCATCGAAGCTCTCCCTGTGCCCCCACCCCTTCAAAGTCTTGCTCTCACATAAACATCCTGACACCCAAACTCTGTCCTCCCTTCTGCTTCCAGAGAACCCAGCCTGCTGGGGTGAAGGGCAAGAGGTGCCGACACGGTGGGCGAGAGAGAAGTGTGGCCTGTCCCTAAGCACCTGGGGGCGGGAGTTCCCAGAAGTCATCGCTGGGGCAAGTTTCCATTATGGGCAGGAGGCTGAAGGTCTTCTTAATTCGGGCATTAATGCTCTTCGGTAAGCCTAGCCTGAGTTTCCATTTCCGAGCACAAGCGGCTTTCGCATTAATATCTAAAAACCCCATTTTCCTTCTCTGGTTTCTTCCTTCTTTCTATGGTACAGGAAAGTAGAGCCTTCCCGTGAAAACTTTCAGAAGTGAAGTGGGGTAAAGAGAACAGTGTTCTCTGCTCTCTGAGACTTTGAATTAGGCCACTTTGCTTTTACAAAATACCCACGTTAGGACCTGTTTTCATGAATGGAAAGAAACCTGAAGAAAATTTACAGAAAAAAGCCGTTACGGTACCGGTATAGGTCTTGTGTGAAAGTGCGGTGGTGAAGCTTGAACTTGAGGAAAGGGAGGGATACCTGTCTACTTTTCACCTGTTCCTCCCCTGCTCCATGTCCACAGTCCCACAAGGCAAGGCCTCTTTCTGCCAACCCAGATTCATACATTGAAATCCGAACCCCCGAACGTGATGGAACTCGGAGGTTATGAGGGGGGATCCCTCTGGAATGAGATTCTAGGAGAGACCCTAGAAAAATCCCCAGCCCCGCCACCACGGGAGGCCCCAACATAAAGACGGCTGTCTCTGAGACAGGGCAGGAGCCCTCACCAGACCCCAAATCTGTAGACTCCTTGATCTTGGACTTCCCAGCCTCCAGAACTGTGAAAAATACATTTCTCTGGTTTATAAGGTGCCCTCGCCTCCGGTGCTCTTGTTACAGCAGCCCAAACGAACTAAGTCAACACAGTATCTTCATGCTTTTGTTTTTCTCTTTGAAATCCCTTAAACTCCATCCATTTTTATGAAACCACTGCTGTATTACCCACAATAAGTCAGGCAGTGGCAGTTCAAGGAAGAACCCTGAGCCAGGAGTCCAAAACCCCCGATCCTGGATTTGGGGAAAGTTCCTTACCTTACCTCAATTCCTTACCTGTCAGATGGAGACTGTGGAGCCAAGATCTGGGCTCCCCTCTGGCACAGAGACCTATGCCACCGGTCCTTGCCACACGGCAGGATGGCTCCTTGCGGGGAAGAGCGCCTGCTGTGTGCATCCATTCTTCCGACCCTCCCCCCACCTCCCCTTGGGCAGAGATGTCTCTCCAGCCTTTGACCTTCCACTCACACTCATGTGTACTTGTCCTTCTGGATGATGAGCTTTCCCATCTCCTGTTGTCTCCTCCTCGAACCCCGTTATTTCTGTTTTAGAAGAATAAACAAAAACTCTGCTGGTTTGCCTTTTTAGTCCCCCCCACGTCTGTGCTTCCCTATTCCTCCTTCCAGTTAAAGCTGCAGCAATCAGACCAGGAATTTCAGCTCATGTTTATCACATACCATCTTTACAACATCGATTAATGCTACACAAGCCCTCAGAAGCATGGTCCACGGGCCTCCAACTGCTCTCAGAAGAAGCACCGCCTGGGGTTCCCGGTTGGCTCAGTAGGTTAAGCAGCTGACTCTTGAATTCAGCTCAGGTCATGATCTCAGGGTCCTGGGATCGAGTCCCACGTGGGGCTCCGAGTTCAGCAGGGAGTCTGCTTGAGGTTCTCCTTCTCCCTCTGCCCCTTCCCTGCTCACGCTCGCTCTCAAAATACATAAATAAATCTTGAAAAGAAGATGAAGAAGCAACACCACAGCCTGTCTTTGGATTGTCTCTATCAATGGTGTGCTGGAAAAATACATAAATAGATCAGCAAAAAAATACCCCTGGCTTGTAGTATTTGCAGATTTGCCATTTCAGTGGTGTAAATACTCCCACTATGATAGATTTCAACCTACCGATGGCTTCATAATTTTTGACAACCAGCTTGAAAGTCCCTGAATCTTTAACAATTGGCTTGTAAGAGACCGTAAGAGCCGGATCCAGCCCTACACGGGTAGGGCTACCCTACAATTCTCCAGGGCGCCCCAGCCAACGCCCATCTTGTTTCCTTGCATCATCATTGACAGACACAATTTGGTCATCACTGAGCACTCAGTATACCTGGGGATATCACACACCGGATCTCAGATAATCCTAACAAAACCAGCTCTCCCTATCTCCATTTCGTAGGTCATGATTATCCCTGGGGGGTTGTTACCCTCCACTTGGCCTGAGCTACACATAAAACATAGGACACCACACCTCCTGGGCAAAGCAGTTCACCAGCCCCCACCCGCCCCACCCCAGAAACAGTGCACAAATCTATTTTTAATGCAGCGAAGTTCTTTTGAGTATAACTTTTTTTCCACTACAAAAGTAATGAACCACCTTGCATAGAACACTTAAAAGCAACCATTAATTCTCGTATGTATTAAAAGTTATTTGATGTCATGGTAAGATGTTCATGATACACTACACTTTAAGAGTGGAAAAGTGCAGGGGCACCTGGGTGGCTTAGTCAGTTAAGGGGCTGCCTTCTGCTCGGGTCATGATGCCGGGGTTGTGCGAAGGAGCCCTTTGTCAGGCTTGCTGCTCGACCGGGAATCGATTTCTCCCCCTGCCTCCCGCCCCCCACCTTGTGCACGCTTTCTCTCTCTCAAATAAATAAAACATTTTTTTAAAAGTGGAAAGGGCAACATGATGCCAATTCTGTTTAAAAAAAAAACAAATAATAAAACCCTGGGAATAAAGAAAACAAAAAAATGTTTTGACAATAGTTGTCTCTGAAAAATGGGAAGTATTTTTCTTTCTTACAGTTTCTGTATTTTCCATAATAAAGCATCAGCATGTATTCCAATTATAATGAGACAATTTAATACATACAATTTGTATTTGGAAAAATATAAAAATGAAAACAAAACCGTGACCTCATCATTCAGACCTCACAGTTGCTCCGTTTTGACCTAATGTGTCGTTTCTGGAAGTTGCCCGGTGCAGAAGAACCCGCCCAGAGAGGGTTGGGGCCTCCCCTGCCCCCGCCCTCCATCCTCAAGCACCTCTCCCATGCTAAGTTCCCCCCAAAAACCCCGAGGATGCATACTGTCAGCCCCTTGTTAGGGATGACGAAACTAAGAAACCCAGCGTCCAGGAGGACAGGCACGGCCCCATAGATCATGGTCCCACTCAAAGCATCTTCCCCAGGGAGGCCTGGTGGTCGAGCGCGCACATCCGCCGGGCAGCCCCAAGTCCCCGGCCGGGCACCTGTCCTCCCCGAGCACGTCTCTACGGGCAAGGAGTTGAACGAAGCTTCTGTTTCTTATAACATACAGACTGAAAGAGAATCTCCCTTAAAGGGTCTTGTGAGTGTTCTGATGGAACGTAGGGCGACGGTGCTGGGACCCCACTCACCCGGAGAGCTGAGATTTGAACACGTCTGTCTGGATCCCGAGGCCCCAGCTTCTCGACGATGCCAGACCTCTTCTCTGCTCCGTGGCTCCTGTCTGCGAGGGGTTTCTCCAGGTCAAGGAGCTTGGCCTCCAGGCGCCCAACAGTCCCGGGGCTTGGAGACCTGCCCGCAGCCTCCTCCTCGCCCCGTCGTGCCCCCAGGCACCTGGGTGTGTGGGGCGGGGGGTCGGGCTCCGGGGGCCTGGCAGGTGGGTGGAGGACTGATGAGCTGGCCTGGGACGCTGCTGGAACCCTTCCCTCCCCCCAGGTCGGGTCTCCTCCTTAGGGACCCCGGGTTTCAGCCGCATCCCTTCCTCTGGGGGTCCCCTCTGCCAGGCTGTCAGCACCCGATTGTCCCTGTCCGCCCTTCCCGGTTCCACCCCTGCCGGCAGGTGGCTTTGCCCACGCCCCAGAAAATGTCAGAGCGCAGGCTGGGAACGCGGCCCTCCGGCTGGTGAACAGGCAGCCCCGCGTCCTTTAGCATTTGGAGCAGCCCTGCCCACATGCCCGGGGCTGAAAGGGAAGCAGGCCAGGCCGAAGCAAAACTAGACAATGGGCTCCCAGAACACCGAGGAGGCCTCGGCCCCTGCAGTTCTCTCCCCCCTGGGCCGATATGGG